>JAQZBX010051682.1:0-19316 GCA_029593785.1 Cabassous unicinctus | reverse complement strand
GGAAGCGAACCTGGGGCCTCTCATATGGTAAACGGGTGCTCTATCCATTGCGCCACACCCGCTTCCTGCCGTGAGGTTGCTGCATCAGCCCACCGCACTGCTCAGGCCGGCGTGCCCTCACAAGGAGGCCTCGGGACGCGAACCCGGGCCTCCCATATGGTAAACGGGGGCTCTATCCACTGAGCCACACCCGCTTCCCAGGACTTTATTTCTTGTGTTGTTAAAGAGATACTGATTGAGCTATATAAATTTCTCTGTGCTTGGCCCCAGGTCACTGTGTAGAGCTTCCCCAGGTTGTTGGGAATTTGGTTACTGTTAGGCAGGCGAAGAATGGTACCTTCTAGGAGCTTTGAGGAGGCAGTGGGCTTCAAGAAGGCTTTTGGGGCCAACAGAGAGATCAGCAGTGTAGGCTTAAGCCAGGGCCCAGGTGCAGCGTTCCCTGAGATGAGTCAAGCCCCAATCCCTTCTGGGGTTTCCAGGGAGAAGGCTGGATGTGGGAGCAGCACTGTGGAAGGAGCAGTGGGCATGTCTTCTAGATGCCCTTAGAGCTGAGGGAGCTTGGCAGAGTGGCTAGATAATGGTTGTGTAATCTGTGGCAAATGGGCCTTCTTGCATGATAGTGTGTGTGTGTGTGTGTGTGTGTGTGTGTGTGTGTGGTGGGGGTGGGGGAGGGTGACAATCCTTTATGGGGAAATCATGTACCATGGCTGTACTGGTAGTGGGCAGCCAGCACCAGCCTTGGGGAAAGGGGTTCTGCTGGAGTGACCATAGTAGGAAAGGACCTGGGTCCCACAGCCCCCTTTGAGCAACTGCATTAATGCAGGATGAGGCATGGACCCCCTCCCCCCCCATCAGGGATGTGGTCATTGCTCAGGCCTAGGTATTGATTCTTACTTATTTCCTCAGGCTGGAAGGACTTGGGGTTATTAAGAGTTTCCTTAACCAAACCACCCTTCACGTCTCCCAGGGGTACACTTTCACCCACCAGCCTCTAGAGATTGACTTGGCTGCTCTCACTTCCCAGCTTTTTTTCACAGGGCACTTGTTTCAGGGCTCCTGAGGGCAGGAGAGGGCTGAGAGGTGGCTCTGATGGTGGCACCCAATCTATAGGGACAGGGTTGTGGGTTAGGAGTCAGGGTAGAGGTGGTGAGGAGGCTAGTGGCTGCCATAGCACAGATGCACAACCAGGCCAATGAGCAGCGTGGCCAGGAAGAAGGCAGCTGGAGTAGCAGCAGGAGGGCTGCTGAGAGCCCGGTGTTGACCACCAGTGACCAGGACACAACAAAGAGGCGAGTGCTGCTGCTGCTTTGCTGCATGGCAGCTGATATGGGCAGTTCATTTAGTGCCTGGCTCAGCTACATGAGAGCTGCCCATCCTGAGACACCATCCAGGAGGCTGGGGCCAGAGGCGGTGCCTGTGTGCAGACCCAAGTTCAGGAGCACTCCGAAAGTGTAAAGGAGGAGGTTCTGAAGTGCCAGGGCCAGCGGCTGCTGCTTCATGAGCAGCTCTGTGCACACAGACGACAAGCCTGAGATGAGGCAGTATAGGAGAAGGAGCAGCGTCCAGGTGGGGTGATATGCAGGGGCACGGGGCCAGCAGCAGTGCTAACCCCTGGTGAGCAGAGGGGTGGTGCTGGAGGCAGAGGCAGAGGCAGTACAACAGGGCCATGCTTCCAATCTTGAGATTGCCCAGCACCTGGTAAGTGCTAGGGTCCATGTAACACTGAAGGTAGGTTACTAGGTTGTTGTTAACACCATAGAGCAGGGCCGATAGTGTGAAGGGCAGCCTGGCACCAGAGAGAGGCCCTCCAGGGCCATGCTTGCCAGCCCACCGGGAGGGAGAAGTGCACAACAACAGCTTGGTCAACTCAGTCATTAGCATGGCTGAGGAGGGCTGGAGGGGCACTAGGCCATCCACATGGCACAGCATCAGCAGTGGGTAATGGTCATCATACATGGCAGTAGACAGGAGTAGCACTGGGGTCCAGCAGGCCTGCCTGGGACTGCCCAGGCCTGGCATACCCCCTTCCTCTGTGCTCATGCCCACACCAGACCCTGTGGGGGGTGTGACACGTTTGGGGAAAATCAAGTTATGGAGCCATTTCCAAGAAGTCAGGACCATGGTACATCGCCAGAGAGAATACTGAGGCTCAAAGTCAGCTGCAAACTCCACAGTAAAGGCTGGTAGAAGGGGTTGGTGGTCCTTGAAGCCAAAGTTTTGGGACCAGTTCCATGGGGTCAGGGTGAGAAGAAGGAGTCTAAGGTGCAGGCTGATGAGCCACTGTCTACCTTCTGCAGGAAGGGCAGCAGGGATAAGGCTGGCAGGAAGGATGGAGACAACAAAAGAGTGACTGATAGGGAAACCAGGTGTGGTACCTAGTGGCCAAAAGGCCTCCACCTGTAAGCCCCAGCTGCTCATCCTGCCTCCCCTGTGGGATCCAGAGCTAATCAGGTCCCTTGCGCAGTAACTGCAGATAGTCCCTCAGTGTCTTCTCCACATTGGGCACAGCACATGCCTGAGCTGTGGAGATGCTGGTGCAGGTGCCCCTGACAAAGCCCAATACTGCTGATGCCCTCAGTTTACCTAGCGCATAGCCAGCCAGGAAGCGTTTGAGGAACGGGGAGGACAGGAGTGAGCCACCTTGGTCCACACCACTGTTGACTTCATCTTCCTCCACACTGTTGCAGATGCTCCAGCTGGATTCTTGAAAAATGCCAGGTTGTTGGGAAGAGAATCCTTGTTATCCATTATCTTCCCCACTGGATTTGTTGTGCACCTAACATGCTTTTTATAGTGCCTTGTTAGAGGTTTTTTGAAAACTACCAAGAGTTATGGTGACCTGACTTAATTCCTTTTCTTCCTTCTTGTACCTGATGATAAATGTTTGCCTAGAGTGATCTAATGTACATGTAGCTCTCAGGTCCATTTTTGTACTTACTGCCTTAATACAGAAAATACTCTGTTTTACAGAATAGAGTCAACATACAATTACAGGTTAGCGCCAGAAAATATTTGGTTTTCTGGGTTGGGTTCTGCTCTGTATCAAAATTTCAAAGTGTAGAGGTTGGATTTCCATGGGTGGCTTGGCATCAGTCAGAACTGGAAGCAGATTCTGTTAGTTATAAGAGGTTGTGGAGAGCAACTAATTCAAGAGCACGGGTGTCTTGCCCAGCATAACACAGCTAGTTATTGGAAGACTAGCACCAGAATGTGTTGAATGTTCTTTGAGTAGAATACATCATGGTACCTTTGGACATGCCTAAATCTGGATAATCCCAATGTCGACTAGACTCCAGGACTATAGATGGGATGAACTGTAGCCTATCAGACACTAGGTGGCATCTGTCTCTTTGTGTGTCCAATGGGTGGATGGATGGTGTTTCAGCTGAGCTTGTGCATTGAGAGGGGAGTAGAGAATAATTTGCAATTTATGATCTGTGGTCTTTATAGATTTCTATGAGCTAAGCCACCATCTATGGCTCATAAACCAATACCAGTATTGGTATGTGCAAAATTCTTGGCAGTTATAAATAAACCTTGTGAGGGCAGCAGTCTCTAAGAGATGTTATTTATCTAGCCTTCTCACTTTAGACATCTGATCTTGGTGTCTAATGTTGGAGAGTTTTTAAAACTCATGACTTTATGAAGATAATCAGAAAGGTTGTCTGAGAATGAATGAAACCATTTTATGAAATGAGAATGATATGTTATTACATTCCATAAACTTTGAATGATAAAAAAGTAGAGGTCTGAAATTTCCAATGCTTCATTAGTAGAAATTGGTAATGCCGTGTAATCAGCAGTAGTTAAGGGAATAATTTCTGTTCTGAAACTAGTCTGGTTTTCTTAAATTTTCTAGGTTCTAGGGAGCCTACTATGATGGATTAAAGCTCTGCTCCTCCACGTTTAAATTGCAGATGTCATTCATGTCCTTGGACCGGGAACCTTTTGCTCTCCCCTGCAAAGCGCTTGTAAAATTCCTGCTGCTGGTTAAGTTACCCGGGAAGTTATTTCTTTTTCCTTCCTGCAGCTCTGCAGATTTCTGTGTCTTTACTCAGGGTACACTGTTTATCTGGATGGCTGCCTCTCTATTTGGCCCCTCGGTGGCAGGGGGGTAAGAATTCAAACTTTGCCCCTTTTGATAGACCTTTTGTAACTTCCAGATGCAGGCTGTAAACTAGTCTTGCATTTTATAAAATGTTTTGTCAAGTTCTGCTATCATGGGGAGTGAGCCTGTAAGCATATCCTGTATACTTGGATGCAAGAGCTATGGCAAAACATGGGACCACTGTGGGCCAGCACCTCTAGTGCCCTATTGGCTTTGCTTAGTCCCGATAATAGTCATCATGGTGTTGCCAGCCATCATGGCATGATATTGTAGTGTAGAGAAAAGAGTACTTTTCAAAACTGTGATCAAGACGAGTGTCAGACACTTTTGCTAAAGACCCAGCTATCTTCCTGCAATCAGAAGCAGCTCAGGTATTTTACTCTTTAATAGTTAAGTACCATCCTCAAGAATCTTTCTTTGTATCCCCCACCCCCAGCTGGTCACTAAGAAAGATTATTTAGGCTGCTTGTGCTGGTGCTGGGGGGTCTCGTGGGAAGGCTGGTATCATGATGATATTGGTAGAGGGTGCGATTATTATGCATTTCATATATAGTTTCCATTCTGCATTAAAAATGATTTGTTTTAAAACTGAGACTTTGGGCTAAATAAGGTCATAAATACAGTTATAAAGTATTAGGGCAGGAAATTTTAATATGGTAACAATGTGAATTTCTATTATTGGGCCTCCTGTACAATTTTATAGATTAAATCTTTATTAGAATAGTACAAATTTTACTGAGAATTATGAGACTAGATGCATAGCAACCACATAAAGAAAATTTGAAAAAATCCTTGACAAAAACACCAAATGCATTATAATGATCTGTAAGGGAGGAGAGAAGCAAGAATAAAACCTCATATAAAACATGGGAGAGCAAACAAAGGATTGCTAACATTCTCAATGCCATTATCCATCTCTCTTTTTTATTTTTTTAGGGCTAATGGCTATTTACAAGTCATGCACATTCATCTATCCATGACATCTGTGCCGAGTATGGAATAGGATATCTCTTGGACTGTAATTGCTTGCCACACTGCTCTGAGGAAAATGAGCTCCTGATATTTGGGAAGAAACAGACCATTGCTGCTTTGGAGAGATGGTGGTAGGTTTGCCATTTAATGTTCTAAGCTATTTTGCATACAAACAAAGAGAGTGAATGAACTATGTGTTTATTACTTCTAGCATACTTATAGAATCAGAGAAATTGCTTTAAAAAATTTATTTGGTGTATAACATGCTTTCTATGAAGGGTTCCACTTGCATGTTTACAAACATTTAGGATGGCTTTGAACACTGATTCACTAGAAAACACAAACCATTGGCATTCTCAAGGTTCTCATTGTATGTAAAGGGGGAGGGGATAAACAGATTTAATATCATTCTTTCATTGGAGAAAATTATTTTGGGATAATCATATCCTCAATCACTGAAGACTTTGAGGACCTTGGAAACACAAAAACCATGAACCCAAGCTCTTATTGGTATTCCTGATACAGTTCCTTTGGTATCCTTGAAAGCCAGATTTCTCTCCAGTTAATACACTTAGTTCACTCCCTTTTTAAGAACCCCACATCAGGCATTGCAATGACCAGAAAATAAATATTGATTTCTTTACTTTGTGGCCCTCAGGAGTTCTATTGAGATGCTTCCTTTGGTTCAGCTTTGGCAAATTGCAGTTGTGTTGATACTGGATTGTCCATCCATTTCCGGACTTTGCTTGATACATATTTCCTCACAAAGACTGATGCCTCTTAAAAAAATGAAAGAAGAAAACAGACACAGGCCAAAGTATCAGCCAGAATGTTATTGGTTGCCTTCAGAGTCTTCAGTAAAAAATAATGCATGCAAGAATAATTTAAGAAATATTTTTGAACAACTGCTTTATTCCAAGCACCATGGACACAGTATTGAACAGGACAGAAAAGACCGTGGCCCTCTTGGAGCTTACAGTCTAGAGGGGGAAGACAGAAATAAATAAGTAAACAAGTAAGTAAATTAAATAATTTAAAATAGTGTCGTGTTTTGTTAAGGTTATCTATTCCTGTATAATAAGCCACCCCAAAACTTAATGCCTTAAAACAACCATTTGCCTTGCTCTTGATTTTGTGAATAAAGATTGTGAGAAAGGCTTGGTTGGAAAGTTCTTCGCGGATCCATGTGGCATCAGCTCGGACGGCTGGGGCCAGCGGATCTACTTCTAAGAGGGCTTCTTCACTCACACATCTAGCACCTTGGTGGTCTTGACCTCTTTCTCTTCCACATGGGGTCTCATCCTCCACGGCCTCTCCAGGTAACTTGGGCTCTTTGGAGAAGAGTTGTCTTAGGGTGGTCATACTTTTCACCTGGTGTCTGACTTCCAGAAGTCACAAACCAAAAGTTTTCAATGATCCTGAATCCAACAAACCAGCTGCCTCAGTTGGAGGAGGATAGAGAAATTTTAGTCTAGATTAAGTAATAATATGACATTAAGGAATTGCTGTTGATCTTCTTAGACTTCCTAATTGTATTATAATTATGTAGAAATTGTTCTTATTTTTTAGAGAGTCATTTTGAAATAGTTAGGAGTCAAATATCCTGATATTTATAACTTGTATTAAGATACTTAAGCCAAAAATATGAAGCAAATTAGAAAAATATTAACAAAATATTAAATCTAGGTGATGGGCTAATGCAAAATGTTAAAAAGGGGGCCAGGTATATGGGAATTCTGTATTTTCTGCATGATTTTTCTGTAAACCCACAACTTCTCTAATAAAAAAAAGACTTTGTATTGTTTTAAAAAGTTGTCAGGATAGTTATGATGTCTGGCAGTCACACAGTGTTACTGCTGAGGTTTTCTGTTGGCTAAATCAGTGTTGGTGCCCACCCAGAATCACGGGGTGGAGTGACAAATAGACTTCACCTCTTGATGGATGAGTGGTAAAGTCACATTGCAAAAGAGCAGGTGGGATGGGAAATATTTTGCATCCATGTTTGGAAAATACAGTCTGATACATGCTTGAAGAAAATGAAACATGGAAGAGAAAGCATAGGGGCAGAGGGAAGGATGGAGAGTTATATTTTAGTTAGAGTGCCTGCCATGACAAGGAGTGGGGAAAGACCATCCTACGGTACAGCAACTTTTCATTTGAATAAGGCTAAATAGAAATGGTCAGTTTATATTCACATATTGCCCCATTAACAATACTGATGCGGGAAGTTGGATTAGAAGTGGCAAGCTGAAAGAAAGCCACCTAGTCTTGTTTATCCATCTTCTCTGAGTATCCACTTCAGTTCATCCTTAGTCATTTGCAATCTTCTTTTCTGCCTAATTCTTTTCTTTTTTTTTTTTTTAAAGATTTATTTATTTATTTATTTATCCCCTCCTTGCTGCTTGTATTTGCTGTGTCCATTTGCTGTGTGGTTTTTTTCTGTGTCTGCTTATCTCCCCCTTGCTGTGATGCCTTGCTGCATCAGCCCACTGCGCTGCGATGCAAGATTCCTAAGCCTAGCACATGCAAATGCAGACATATTATAAAAATTGATGGTGCCTATAAAATCTCATGTTCCAAATAACCAAAGCAGGACTGTGGGTGTCAGCAGCACTCTGAGATAGAGCAGGGAGCACTTCAAGGCATTTTGTGATACTGTTCATCACAATCAAGGAGTTTTCTGTTCCATTAATGTTTTTGCAAAATCAGTATGGATTATCAACCAGCACTTCCTAAAAGCCTCCTGGGAAGTTGTGTGTACCATTGGCAGGATATGTTGTGCAGACATTCTTTTACTTTTCCAGCACCAGAATCATGTCTAAACCACCAGTCCTAGTTCTACATAACACCTTCAAGTAAACAATCCTCAACTATGTTGCATTCATGTTCTCTCTCTCTTTTTTCCTTTTGGTGCATAAGAATGTCTGGAGGGCTTTTCAAAAATGCAGATTACCAGGCCTTACCTTCAAAGATTCTGATTCAGTAAGTCTGGAGTTAGTTCTGGGCATCTATATCTTTAAAATACTCAAGATAATGCTGAGGCACATGCTCAAAGGATAAAGTATGTACTTTGAGTTAACGGCTCTTTGACTTTTGGGGTCCACAATAAAAAAATAAAAATACAAAGGAAATCTCTTTAGGCTATTTATAATATGAAACTGAGGGTATGCTCAGTATATTCAAAGAATATCATTGCACTTGACTTTGATATAGTCCTGACAGGGCTGACGCTTTATTAGTACTTTTTCCATTTCATTCCATTCATTATTCATCAAGTGCTTACAATGGGTAAAAGACTATGAAAGATGCAAACTGAGTCACAAGGATAAGTAGGATAAGATACTTGCTCCCATGGAATCTACATTTTTTGGCTTACCATTTGTTAGTTTCTTTTTTTCTAGTAACCACATTGAAGTATGACTTAATTACTGCTGGGCAAGTGAGGGGGTGGGAAAATGTGGTATAATTCCATTTCAACTAAATTCTGAGTTAGAGAATTAGGGTCCCAATTCTACCATGAATTTGTTTTTGGACCTTGAACAAAACACTTTTTATCTTTTATCTTCATTTCTCATATTTCTAAAATAAAATTGTTAGACTACACAATTTTGAAGTGCTCTAATTCTGAAATTCAGTGGTTCTATATTAAGGATACTTTATGTTAAAATCCAATGAACAAAAGAAACACAGGAATGGCTAATAAGCACATTAAAAGATACTCAACATCCTTAGTCATTTTGGAAATGCAAATTAAAATCATAGTGAGATATTTCATACTCACTAGAATGGCTATAATAAAAGATAGACAATAACAAGTGTTAGTGAGGATGTGGAGAATCTGGAACAGTTATACATTGCTGGTGGGAATGTCAGTTGGTCAATTGTTTTGGAGAACAGTTTGGAAGTATCTCAATAAGTTAAATATAAATTTACTATATGATTTAGCAATTCTACTCCAAGGAAATTACCGAAGAGAAATGGAAATATATATCCACACAAAGACTTGTATGTGAATGTTCATAGCAGCATTTTTCATCATAGACAAAAGTAGAAACCATCCAAATGCTCATCAGTTGGTGAATGAATAAACAAAATGTGGCATACATGTCCAATGGAAAACTATTTAGTAATAAAAAGGAATGGGCTACTTATGTATGCTACAACATAGATTAACCTCAAAAATGTTATTTTTAATGAAAGAAGTAAGATGCAAAAGACCACATACTATATGCCATTTATGTGACTTGTTCAGAAAAGGTAAATCTATAGAGACGGAAAGCAGATTAGTGATTGTCTGGGTTTGGGAGGGGGAAAGGGGAGTGACTGCAGATGAATATGAAGGATCATTTTGGGGAGATCAAAATGTTCTAAAGCTGGATTTTGGTGACATTTGCACAATTATTTAAATTTTTAAAAATCATTGAATTATGCATTTAAAATGGGTGAATTTTATGATATATAAATTATACCTCAATAAAGCTGTTAATAAAATGAACAAACCAATATATCTGCTATTATGTAGTAGCAATCATTGGGTTAAGATAGTTCCCCTCTCTAGTCTCCAAAATGCCCTCTACTCTAGTCCCAATATAGAATTAGTAAAATTCTACATCAGGCAGAGAAAAGAAAACATCATCTATGTAAACTTTTTTCCCTCTCATATTTCTTCTTTATGCAAATTAATATTTTAACCTTATCTGAGTAGTTAAATGGCTTTAAAATGAGGGTAGTTTCATAGTTGTGACAAAACATTAGTAATAATATTACTGTTCTTTTACTTTAGTTTAAATCCTTGCATTATCTGATTTATCTCAAAGGAACAAGAGCAAATAATCTAACATGAGTTTAAGAAAAGGACTCTCACAAAGTTAAACACTGAATTACTTTCTGATCTGGCAATTCCACTTCTAGGTACATACTCAGAAGAATTGAAAACAGGGACTTAAACAGATACTTGTACACTAATGCTCATGGCAACATTGTTCCCAATAAGCAAAGTGTGAAAACAACCCAAATGTCCGTTGACAGATGAAGGGATAAACAAAATGTGCTATATCCATACAATGGAATGTTATTTAGTTGTAAAAAAGAATGAAGTTTTGATATATACTACAACATGAATAAACCTAGAAAATGTTATGCCAAGTGAACAAATAAGCCAGACTAAAAGAACATATTGTATGATTCCACTTATGTGAAATATCTAGAATAAACAAGTTCATAAACAGAAGGTAGATTAAAGGTTACCAGGGGCCGAGGGGAGTGGGGAATGGGAAGCTATTGCTTAATGGATACAGTTTTTGTTTGGGATGACGCAAAAGTTTTGGTAACGGATGGTGGCTATGATAGCACAACGTTGTGAATATAATTAGCACCACTGAATTACACACTTAAAAATGGTTAAAATGACAAATTTTGTCTTATTTATACATTATCACAGTAAAAATTAAAGAAAAAAAGAGGACTGATCTGACGGGTCTAAGAATCGGCTCATTTGTCTCACAGCCTTCTTGTAGTGCACTCGATTGACCACTCTACAGTGAATGGGCAGGACTGCCCACTTAGTTCTTGGCTACTCTGCTAGTCTAGAGAAATATCAGTGGTTGAGTTATATAATGAGGCCAAAGTTATTGTAGGGAAATTGCCTTAAGATGGATCTGAATAATGTAGTCTCTGTAATAAGCCATGCCACAGCTTTTTAATTACTTTATTAACTCCTAAGTTACCAATCTATCATGGTAAGTAGGATAAAAATGAAAAGGCATGAAGAAAAAATGTAGAAAAATTATGCAATCTCAATAGAACAAATTTTTATACAAATTGGATGAAATTATTTCTGCCCTTTTAGTGTGTCTTTATATTTCTTAGTTGGTTCCCCCTCCTTTCCCTTTTATCTTACATAGCGATGGTTGCCAGTTCTCCAACAATGCCAAGATATATAACCAGATAATGCAAGAATTTAAACTAAAGTAAACTAGTAATTTGGGTGGATAAGATGATCTGACTTATGGAGGCAGTGAAGGTAGGAAATTCCCTTTCTCTTTCTTCCTTAAAATTTATGTCAATTGAGTTCATTCATTAAACACGCATATTCTTGAGTATTGGTTATGTGCCTAGGTAGTGATTCTGATATTAGATTATTAAATTACTAAGAAAGATTTGGTTTCTTTTTTTGAGCTGCTCACAGTCTGAAGAGGGTGGGCTAGAAACTAAAACATAAAAGATAAGTACAAATGGTGTGAGAAATGCTAGGTAAATGCAGACTTGAGTACTATGGGAGCCAAGGAGAGTGGAGACCCACCGAATAAATTATGCAGCTGGCATGTTCTTTGTGGCTACTCTGTGTTTGTTTCTAGGCCTGGTTGGCTTCAGGTGTTCCATGCAATTTGCTTAGTAATTGCAATGGCAAGGTTAGCTTCATGTCTGTGCAAAGAAGTGCTAGGAATTTGCATTGCTCAGAATTATATTTCCCATGGTTGGCAGATTGTCTGCAATTCCTTTACAATATATAGATTACTTTAGCTTAATTAATTCCTATTAATTTAAAAATAACTGTGAGAGAAATAATGTTTTAAGCTGTATCAACTCCTCAACCTTAAATATATACATGCTTTACAGTAAGTCCATACAGATATGGAGAGGAAAGAATCTGAAACCAACAGATACCTTGTTAAGTGGAAGGTTGTGCAACAAAATGGGGATAAAGATAACTAAGTAAAGGTGAAAGACATCCCTAACTTACTTTAGAAGTTTGTTTAAGGATCTCCCTCACACCAAATGTAAGCCCTGGCAAGCAAGGTGTATTGCTATTTTTAAGTTAATAAATGGCATTGCCACAGAGGAGCTGGGGCTCATGCCAATGCAAACTACATGGACAATTCATTGACCTCTTGTGCTGTCAGGCACAATTACATTGCTTCATTGTGACTTGAAATCTGTCTTCTGACCTCATTCTCCCCTCAATGTGTTTGCTTTTCCATTGATTCTCTGGCTTCACTCCTTCTTGGTCTGGTACCTAAGCACATGGAAACTTTCAGACTAAACCCAGTACACTGCTATTTTCTCTCAGAAAACAGTTGATCACCTGACTCAGAAAATGGTTGACACGCTTGACTCATGGAAAATTAGCACTGATTTGAGGACCCTGGGGTGAAGCACACTCAGGATTCCGGCCCCTAGAAATCCTGGTAATAATCATTAGAATAAGGTCCTAGCACATTATTCCTTTGAGACAGCCAGTGTTTCATGGGCCACCTGCATCAGAAGTCACCTGGTGGTGTATATTAAACTGTAGATTCCTGATTCTGTTCCAAAAGAGAATATCTAAGAGTGGGCCTTGGGATTTCTTAGGTTTGCTCAAGTTCAGAATCTCTGGGATAACTACCACTGTAAAATTCCATAGAGCCGAGGTTGTGTGAAAAATGAGGGACAGACAGCAGAACCCCCAAATGATCCAAGAGGGTCAAGAAAAAGAGAACTCTGAAGAAAACATCAAGATCCCACTGAAGCAGAGGATCAAAAGTGAGGTTCAGCAATGGAAGGCTGAGAAGGAGCTGGAACAGATGAAAGCATCTGTACCAATGTTCCCCAAAGAAACAGAACCAACAGGATACATATATAAGAGATTTATTATAAGGATTGGCTCACACAATTGTTGGGACTGGCAAGTATGAGTTCTGTAGGGCATGCTGGAGGCTAGAAATTCCAGTAAAGGTGATTTTAAAGTCTTGCATCTGATTCCTTAGAAGTTGGTAGGCTGGAAATTCTGATAAGAGTTGATGTTGACATCTTGACTTAGAAATTCCTCTGACCCCTTGAACCCTTGGTTCTTGCCGTTAAGACCTCCAGTTAATTGCATGAGGACTACTCACATTATGGAGGATAATCTTTACTTAAGGTCAACTGACTGTAAATGTTAACTCCATCTATGAAATTCTTCCGTAGTAACAACTAGGCCAAACAACTGTACACTATAGCCTAGCCAAGTTGACACATAAAATTAACTGTCACAGCATCTGTCAGAGCTAGAGGAGACTTCTAAGGATACTGACAGACCAGGTAGGTATTACATGTTATAGCTGCTGTCCCAAAGGAAAATGATTTGCACATGTCCAACTGGATGGAAGTGGCTGCTGATTCCACATGAAGATTGATTTTCAGCTCTATTCCATTGATATTTACTGAACATCTACTGAGTGCTTATCAGGGTGCTCCTGTTATTGGGGTGCACAGAAAAGTACAAGGTTCAGCAATGGAAGGCAAATAGCCAAGCGCCAAGATAGTGTCAAATTAAATGAAGTAGATAATGAAGTGAGAAAATGCATAAGATAAAGTGTTTTTACAAATAGTGAATACTAATTGCTATGGTCGCCACTATAGGGTTTGAGAGTTCAGGAAAGGCCACACCTGCTCCTCATGTCAGGATTACTTGTCAGAGGCATCATCTCAACCCAATTTCACTGCATTTTCTCCTTCAGACCTGTGGATATGTATACTGCCAGGGAAGCTGGCAATGATCAGACAGCCTTGGGAAGCTTCCTTTGTCGAATGCTTTGTTTGCATGTTCAAAGGGCAAGACAAGTCTTGCACAGCCTGTCAGAATGAATTACAATTCCCCTTGGACACCACGCAAATTAAATTCCTACTTTGTTAATTAATTTGCTGCTGTCCTCATACTACCTCTTGCCACTGTCTATGTCCATATGGTGCTGGGTCACTTCATCTAAGAATCAAGAGATAGGACTGCCTGGCAAATAATGAAGGCTCCATAAATATTAGCTTTTACCGCTATTGTTTTCATCATCTTCTCCCCAAATGCACAAAGTTACATTTACATTAAGAATACAAGGATATTTTTCTCCTTAGGGAATCCTGAGGCTGGAGAAATTTCAAGGGTCATCCAATTTAGTTTAATTAATTTGATGCTATGGTTTAAATGTTTGATGAGGCTGTATTTATACTCTACTATATTCCTGACAAGTACCCGCAACCAGGTACCCAATCCACTCTTCTGTTCTTTCCACTATATTTCTGTCTTCTGGAGCAGTTCAAAACATAACTATAGAATATGAACAAAACATGCAATTTGGTGTTCCAGTACTTGGACTAATTCCAAGTTCCCCCAGATTCCTCCATACTGAGGGCGCAGATGTTTAGTGCACTCTAAAATGAGAAGCTGCCTGTGGCCACCACATCACACCATGGCTCTCTTTCTTTCCTGGCAGCAGCTGGGTCTGGCATTAGAGCTGGACCCTGCAGTTTTGAAGCAAACACTCACGTTCCTGTACATCCCCCTTCTCTAGCAATACTTGAAAAATTCTGTATTAGTCGGCCAAAGGGGTGCTAAATGTGAAATACCAGAAATGGGTTGGTCTTTATAAAGGGTATTTATTTGGGTAGAAGTCCACAGTTACCAGGCGATAAAGCGTAAGTTTCTTCCCTCACCAAAGTCCATTGCCACGTGTTGGAGCAAGACAGCTGCCGATGTTTGCCAGGGTTCAGGCTTCTTGGGTTCCTCTCTTCCCGGGGCTGTGTTTCTCTCCAGGCTTAGCTCCTCTGGTTCCTCCACAAGGTCAGCTGTAGACTATGAGGCTCTCTAGGCTTTGCTTCTCTCCACAAGGCCAGCTGTGAACTCTCAGGCGAATGGCTGTCTCTATCCCAGGGCCTTCTCTCCAACATCAAAACTCCAACATCAAAACTGCTCCCTCTGTCCTTTGCCTTGCCTTTTATATTTGATTCCCCCACCCACCAAGTGGTGGGGCTGAACACCTACTGATGTGGCCCAGTCAATGCCCTAATCATAACTTAATCATGCCCAGATTAACAGATCAGTTTACAAGCATAATCTAATATAGATTTTTGGAATTCATAATTACATCAAACTGCCAAATGGCTACAACGTCCTTCAGTGCATTTCCCAAATACTTCTTTCTGCTTCTCTTGGATACCTTATCTGGAGTGGGACAATGAGGGGACAGGGGTGTGGTGTTGGGGGGATGGCACTTATAAGGAGCCGGAACTAAGGTTCCCAGGCTCAGTGTCTCCCCTGGCAGATTTGGTCAAGTGGGAAGAGCAACTGGCCTGGAGTCAGACTATCTGGGTTCAAATCTCAGCTCAGACTTGCCGGTGACCTTGGGCTTCTCACTTAATATGGTTAGGCCTCAACATTCTCATCTGCAATGTGGAGATAATAGTAATTATCATGCAGCTGCTGTGAGGATTAAAAGAGATTGTGATGGAAATGCTTAGCACAGTGTTTGCCTCTCATAAGATGCTCATTTGAATCCCTCCTGAGCCAAGGCTTCCCTGGGTTTGGCTAAAGTTGTGAAATAGAGTGGCAACAGTGAAGAATTGCTAGCAGGAGAAAAGCCTACAAGTGTTTCCACAAGGATGTGGGGAGATTGCTATTAGCTCAAAATTATTTTTAATATCTCATTGTCTCAAGCCTTGTCTTGAGCAATGGACAACTTGGGGTAGGGGATGGTGAGAAGAAAGTTTGGACCTGGACAAGACTTTAGAGATTATCTTGTTCATTTGCTTCATCTTCCATACACGCATACGCACACTGCAAGAGTAGACATGCCTCTCAGCCCTGTTGTCCCTCCCTGACGTGGCATTACCTCCTTATTCCAGCTGCTCTGAGGTATTTTTCTTGAGTTACCTGCTGCTTTAAATGTACAATCTCGTTGGATGTGGCAGATAAAAACAATAACGAAACAAAGCCACTTTCTGTTTCTTGCCACGCAGTCCTAGATCCTTTCATGGCCCAAATGAGGGATTTAGGAGTGGTGGGGATGAGAGAACCCACCGGCTGCAACTGAACCCCCTCCCTTGACCTTCCTTAACCCCCAGTGCAAAGCTGCCAGCATCCATCAAGTCACACAGCTCCGAGTCTTATCAGCCCTTGGGGCTGGGGTATTTGCATTAATGCTTGTCTTCCCAGGTTCAATGTGAACTCTTGCGTGTCGTGCTGCTAACAGTCTCCATCTTCACTGAAATTCCACCTGTGTATAAGCTCAATCTTGAACATGTTACAAAGAATCCTTGTTTTCTTAAATGGGGCAAAGTTTGAAATATTGACATTTCTCAAGAGGAAAGCAGATTACAGACAGATCAAGACACACTTTTAATACGGAGGTGCTCTGCATTAGACAGGTGGGAGAAGCAATGATGCCATTGAGGAGCATTAGAAAAGTTAATGCTTGGCAAGGTTTTACATCTAAGAATGAGGCACCAGAAAAATGCCCTTTTTGACAAAATAAAGAAATTAGCTCTTCCGTTTATCTGACAGAATGATGGGGGCAGAATATACTTTGCCTGAGGCAGTATGGGCCAAGGGAAGCAAAATGAACCTGGAAACTAGGCAGGTGATCTTAAATTTTGTCTCTGTCACTTACTCACTATGTGGCCTTGGATACTTCATGTTTCTTAACCTCAGGGACATCACCTGTAACATAATTTGGGGGGATGCCATATAGAGTTTTGAAATTAAATTATATAACAGGGCTTATCATAGTACCTGGCCGTATCTACCATGGAACTTTTCCCTCCCCTCCCCTCCGTCCCCTCCCCTCTCCTCTCCAGTTATAAAAGTTTTCTTGGTGTTTAAGTTAGTCTCATGCACTTGCAGAAAAAGCAAGCATCTTCATCCATCTATTTGAAAGGAGCTAAGAGGCCTGCCTACTCAAAACTATATCTCCCCCACTGATTTTGTCAAAATATCTGAATTCTTCTATGAATCACTTTTCTAAGGGTTAAAACACAGAAAGACTCTGTTGTGCAAATGCCATCTGGTTTCAAAGCTCTAAAGGAATGCAGGCCTTTGGCAACTTGGCTGGGTTAATCATTTGGAAGGGAGGGGAAAGAAATGGGCCACATAAAAGATTTGTGTAGTTGGGGAGCAGACGTAGGGAAAGGAGCAGAGGGTGGCATGGTGGCATGGGAGAAGAGGTCTAGGAAAAGTCACAACTGAGTCTCCTGCACACCAGGGTTGGGCAGGGGTATGGGTGGCATGGGTTAGTGAGGAAGGTGGACCTGAGGGCAGAGAGTATGCAGAGAAGGAGCAGCCATTAGCATTTTGACTTGGGGCCTGCCCTGCAGAGGAATTCGTGTTTTATCTCTTATGTGCTTTTATTTCTGCATTTATATCTTGGGTCAAAAATGTTAAAGAGATAAGGGAGCCAAGTTTTTGTTTTTTTTTTAAATCAAAGTTTACTGTTTGGCAAATGATCAGTTTTGGTATGCACTTAATGGCACCATAGTGTCCAATTCAGTGCTCTAATTGAACAGTATCTCCCCAGGAGATCTTTATGCACCCTGATTTAATGGCACTAGATAGGAAATAATATAGGAAATAATTTAGCTTCAAGGTTGTATATACTCCCCCGCCCCGTCTCCTTTATTGCCATAAACTCCAATGCAAGGATTTAAATACAGAATCCAAGACTATTTTATCTTCCTCATCTTTAGTATTTATACACATGAATACACAGCTCATACCAAATTGTACTGGAAGTAAAAGATGACCAGAAACAGCTACACATTAGTATATTTGCACATAATGTTGGCACGCTGAAAGCATGGGATTTGTGTTGTTAATAAAGCAGGATTGTGCTAAGAAATATTAATAAGGTTCCGGACAGCACTTGTTCCTGTCTGAAAGTATTTCTGCATCTCAATTTCACTGGACAAAAGAGAGATGTAACAATTTCAGGTCTAATGGTCAAATGAGTCCGCCGCTACCAATATACTATCATTTATGTGCCATGATTATGCTGATGGATCTTTCCAATTTTGTCGGTCCCTTCAGTGTTATTATTCCTTTAGCTGGTTAGTTTCTGGTTTTCCTATCAGCCCCAATGAAAAACAGTTAACAGTGCTCATGTTTCTGTTGCTAATCTTTGGTTTATTAGATCTTTTCCTATAATTGCATTTCAGGGACTCTACTGAGCTGCTGGAATAGTTGGTGTGTGTCAGGTATTATTGTAAGACTAGGGGATGGTAATCCTGGGCTTTACAAGGTAAGACAAATGTGGTGGTGGAGAAAAATGGATTGTTGATGGTGAGGCTTAGGAAGAAACATTTATTTTCCTTCCAGCCTTGGTTTTTAAATTAAATTATAACTTTGAGGAACAGGAGCCCTAAGTTCTTTCTTCCTGCCTTGAAAGCATATTCAGCTAGGATTTTCTGCTGGGCCCTTTTCCTCACTCTGTCAGTGGCTGGCACCCTGATGAAGACTGCTGTCAGCTTAAGATAAATCATATTTCAAACATATTTTTTTTCAGATTGGGCAGCCAAAATTAGTGCAAGGAATGTCAGTCTGTTGCCAGATCTGTCAATGTAAAGTTTCCATCATAGTTAACTGGTGCCAGTTTAGTTAACTACCTGACAAAAAAATCCTCATAATATGCCATGAAGAATGATTTCATTCTTAAAATGATAGATGCTCAAAGCCAGTAGGGATGCTGAAACTGACACTGGCCCTTTTAAAAAAGAGGTGATAACATTATGGGAAGGGAAGCCTGACCTGGAAATAGATGGAGGTTGAAAATTCCTATCCTTATTTTTACACAACTTATCTGCTAGTATCATTTAAAAAGCACCCTCAGCTTGAAGCCATGCAGAGATTTTTCATGTGATAAAAATCATCTTATACCTCTTGGTTAGTTCAAGCTGCTTCTAAGGGATTTCTTGATATCCTAAATTCCAGAAGGATGGAGTTCAGGCTCAAGATGGTTCAGGAATATATATGTTTAGTTTTGTTTGTTAAAGTAGGCTCATCTGTGTTAATAAATGGAACCAAAAAATATAATGGCTCATGTACAGTTTATTTCCTACTCATTAGTCAATCCAGTGAAGATGTTTCTGGTCAGATGGTGGCTTTCCTCCATGTGACAACTCAGGGATTCATGCTTTTTCCATTCTGTAGCTCTACTATCTATAGTCTAGAGCTTCTCAATCTTTTTTTTTTTAAAGATTTATTTATTTACTTACTTTTATCCATTTTTACCCCCACCCCCACCCCCCTGTTTTTGCTGTTTTTGTGTCCATTCACTGGGTAATTCTCTGTGTCTGTTTCCTCCCCTCTCTTCTCCTCCTGTCTTCACCAGGATTCGATCCTGGGAACTTCCGGTGTGGGAGAGAGGCATCCTACCACCTGCGCCACCTTAGTTCCTGGATTTTTGGTGCATCTCGTCTTGGCTCTCCCTTGTGTCACTCTCCTGTTACATCATCATCT
>JAQZBX010051681.1:0-19296 GCA_029593785.1 Cabassous unicinctus | reverse complement strand
GGGATACCTGGCCGGGGCCCTTCCCCACCCCACACCCTGCCCGTCCACCTCCTGCTCTGCTGGGATCCCCAACCCCCCACCCCGGCCCCCTTTTAGATCCCAAACAAGATTTTTAAATGGCAGAAACTGTCTGAAGCATTAAAAATCATAATTTAGGTCATTTTGGTTTAGTTTTTGTTCTCACTTAACAGAACCTTGGACGCTCTCGGGTCTGCATTCCTCCATGGAGGCTTTGCTCCACCTCTCAGCTTTTGGGAAGACGGGCCCTCTCGTTCCGGAAGGTGCTTTCTGTAGGTGCTTTCAGGTACCCCCCATCCCCACTGCGCCTGGCCTTTGGTCAAGTGTCTTTCTGCTACACAACGGCACAGGGGCTCAACTATTCAGAGGCTGGGACGAGGCCTCCCCGCGGCAGCGCCCGCCTGGCCTGTGGCAGGACACTACTGCTGTTGACGGACGCGCCTCTGCTCCTCCTGCGCCATGGCCCGTTGCACCAGGTGCACACCAGTCCTTTGGAGCGTGAGCCCGAGCGAGTGCCACTTGCTGGGGCAGACAAGGAAAGGGCTCGCGCTCTCCCTGCTAGTCCCAGGCTTTTCAGGGGCACAGTGGAAAACAAAACACATCGGAAGGAGCTGACCCTGGAGGCCCCTCGTCTGTGGCAGAGCTGGTGCGAGACCTGGTGGGGAGCTGGGGAAGCAGAGATGCCCCCGCCGGCTGCTCCCATGGCCCAAGCCTGCCTCATCCTTGGAGACTCAGGGATGCGGCTGTGTCATTGCTCTGAGCAGTGTCACACAGCACAAACCCCCTCTGTCCCTCTGTGGCGTGCCTGCAGCTCAGCGCTCGCCTGGCGCGCGGGCATGGTTTTCGTCTCTGAGGAGGAGGAAGGGGAATCCTCACAGGAAACGTGCCCCGTGTCTGGTGAGTAACTGGGAGCAGCCCTCTGACAACCGGCCTGTTACGAGCTGCGGGCCTGCGGTGCCGAACCAGGCAGGACGCACGTGCCCCTCGGAAGAGGTTAAATCCACGGAGCGATCCAGTCGCGTAAGAAGCCCAGTGTTGTTTCCGACGGGACCTCAGTCCATGTTTGGGCAGCCCTGGTTTCCTGCTAATTTGGGGAGCCTGGCTTCTCCTTGAAAAGCACGGAATGTGCATTTTGTATAATTGGAGACAAATCTTGTGATGGTACATATGGCCCTTTAGATTCCCTGGATGTTGCTCAGCAGTAGCTTGGGGTCGGGTGACATTCACTCTGTGAAACATTTTCCCCAATGTCCTTTCAGCTGATGGCCGCAGACGCCTGTCAGGAGCAGGGTAGCACTGCCGCCCACCCCAAACCCCCTTCTTTACTGGGGCGCAAAGGAAGAAGGAGGCCTGGTGGGGGCAGGGGTGGGCAGGGACCCCCGTGTGGCCGCTCAGCCGTGTTGCCCAGCCCGCCTTCCTGACGCTGTCCCTTTTTATTTGCTCTTGGAGGGAGCAGGGAGAGAGAAGTAGGGAGGTGGGGGCACATCTGTGCGCCACGAAGACTGGCCCAAAGCAGGGCCCGCTTTAGCTTCCCTCTTGCGGTGGGAAATGATGAAACGGGCCATCGCACATCAGTGCGGTGGGCCTGCGTGGTCAGACCTGCCCGGGTTCCAGAGCTGAGCCGACACGGGCTGCATGGTTTTCTCGGTTTGATTGATTATGCAAACCGGGTGTATGCGGATCAAGAAGATGACACCATCGGGGGCTGCGTGTTTTCAGGCTGAACCGTTTGGGGAGTAAAGTGATATTTTTAAAAGAAGTTAGTGCTAGGAGAGGAGACAGACGGAGAAGAGAAACCGCTTTTTTCCCCTCATTTGCCTTAAAAGGAAATTTGAAAAATAAAAATTGGCCTTTGAAGTGTTGCCAGCACTGAGCAAGTGGAAACCAGTGAACGTTCAGAAGTTAGAGCTCTACTCTGGCTTCAAATAAGGCACTTAACGGGCCTTTCCCATCATTCAGCACGAGTACGTATCCCTGACATTTCTCTAAACTTTGATTTTGTTCTCCATTTCAAGAAAAAGAAAATTGCCGTGAACAGGCTGAACCTGGTTTCCCTGGCCACGACAAGTTCGCAGGAAAGCACCGTGCAGGACCTGGATTTTCAAAGCCGGCTTAGGGCCCCAGGGCTGCCGCCGTGGACTTCTGGGAGGGGGCAGGGGCAGACGTGCGTACGAACTGGACGCGCGCATAGCTGATATTTAAGTCTCTCTTGGAAACTCAAACTCTGATAGTTTACATCTTCGCTTAATAGCATATTAAATCATTTTATAACTCTTAACAACTGTTTAATCTTTTCATTGTTGAAAAATGAGGTAATTGATCCAAGCCATGTCAGAATACGCCAGGAAAAACTTATTTAAATGTACCGCCCTTTGCCATGGCATTCAGGAAATTTTAGGGACCCACATGATTTCTGAGGGCAGCCCACCTCTGCCACCTCAGGGTCTCACCCTGAACGGGGTCAGGGCAGGAGTCCTGAGTGGGCAGGGGCTGGGGGAAAGCAGTGGGGGAAGGCAGGCTCCCAGGCCTGGGCCCCCGGGCTACGGTCTCGCCACCATCCAGGACCTTGGCTCCGCATTGCGGGTGCTGAAACCTGCCCCTCTCGTCAGGCCTCTCCCTGTGTTCAGCGAGGTGGTTCCTGAGCCGTCAGAAGTGGAGCTCTCGTGGCGGGAGAGAGCGTGGGGGGGGGGAACAAGCCAGCAAGAGCAGGAGGGAGGGAGCGGGACTCAGCTCTGTTATTCCAAAAGCAAGCATGCCTTCTCCTTGGGAATGACACCAAAGAATACCTTCTGAATGAAGTATGTTTCCCTTCAGAGATCACAGCACCGCTTGATCAAAGTCCCCTGGAAATAGCTTTTGGCAGCTCCGCGCTTCTCTGTAACTCTTCTCTGACTCGAGGCAAGCCTGGGGCTGGGGACAGGTCGGCGCTCCGAGCGCTCCGAGCGTCAGCCATGGCTTTGCAAGCCCGCGGGCCTCCCGCCCACTCGAGGCACGGCAAGTGGTTTTCTTTCTCCGGAAAACCGATTGCGGTGCACAGGCTGGTGAGCCCCGAAACTTCAACAAGGCTTTGGCGAGCCTGGAGAAACGTTTTGTCATCGGCTACGTGTCCTGACGTCCTCCATAGACTTAAGGAATGTTTTGTCCTTGGCCTCTGGGCCCTTTCTGGTTTCAGTTTAGTGGAAGTCCAGGCAATCCAAATATCTACCTGGCAGCAGGGAAGAGGCCCTTCACGTTAATTATTGCTCAGCTAAACCGTCTCCTTCCAAGACTTATATGCAGCTCTCCGCATTTGTATACATTTTATATGGTCTATTTCCATTATAAATTGCCCATAAATTAAATACAGATTTTCTTGGGAACATCTTTAAAAAAAAAGGAAAAGATATATGTGATACGTGTTTCTGGTATTGGAGGTGACGTGGATCGCAAAGGGGGGGGGGTGGCGAGCCCACTGCGCCGCCTCCCCAAAATGGAGGTCACGCGTCTGGGTTACGGGAACCTGAGTTGCGTGTGAACGGATATGCAGCGTGCTTTTCATGTGACGAGCTGCACATCAGGATTTAGAAAAGGACTGATTGACTTAGACAGGCTGGAGTGGGTCCAGGAGAGGACAAGGAGGACGGCGAGGGATGGGAGCCTGTTCTTCTCGTCTCCAAAAGGCCATCCTTAGATGGACACGGCAGGGCTTGTCTCTAGTCTCGCCCTTCTCAGCCGCAGTGTGCAAGGCACTTGGAACTGACTTCGCTGTGAGGTGCCTTGCCAGCAAACTCTGTTGCCAATAATAAAGTCCTGTTGTATTTAACACAAAAATTAGAGCAGATTCAAGGTTCATCTCCAAAACGTCCTTCTTGTTGCATTGTTCCCAGCTCTTGACTGAGAGTTGAGCACCGCTGAATCGTGCCCAACCCGAGCCCACCCAGCTGCGCCGCGGCTTTGCCACCTCAGGGCCTTTGCACGTGCTGCCCGCTCAGTCTGGATGGCTCTTCTCCCAGGTACCTGGAGGCCTTGCTTTCTCCCTCCCTCTTGGAGGTATTTGCTCTATGAGGCCTCCCCTGTCCACTCTGTAAAAGTACACCCAACTCCTCCCTACCTCTTAATTTTTTCCCTACTTCTCTCCATTTGGCATACGATGTATTTTCCCTATGATTATAAGCAACAATAAATGCGAGGCAGAGAGTTTTGTCTCTTTCGTGCACTGTTCCGTTCCAGAGCCTGGCACCTGGAAGATGCCCAGTAACATTTGTTGAATGAATGCATGAAAGATGTCTGGGCTGCCTGATGTAGAGGAAAGCAGCTCACAAATCACTGCTTTAAAAGACTGCGCTTGAGCCCAGGTCTCCTGCCGGGATGTGAGCCTCCACGAGCCTGTCACCCCGCCCTGCCCGTGGGGGCCGCACCTCCAGGCGGTCTGGCCCTATTGGTCTCCAGGCCGACTCCCCAGGGCCTGCTGGACCGTGCCGTGCCCAGGGGTGCTGCCCCGGATGAGGCCGTGGCTTCAGGCTCCGTCCGCGCATCGAGGCTGTGTGCTCCCGGGTGGGCACCTGTTGGCTGGGGCAGGGCCCACCTCCCAGCGCCAGACCTGAAACTTCCTCCTCCTCCCTCCCCTCCTCCCCCCAGCTTCCCTCGGCTCTCCCTCACAGTGCGCTCTCAAGGGGTGTGGGCAGACTTGGCTCAGCACACGGGTTAGGGGGTCCAGGCCCGGGGGCTGCCCCTCAGGAGCTTTGTGGATGGACGGAAGTGTTTCCTTTAGAGCTGCTCTGGGGGAGCCTGGGGAGGGCTCAGCAGGAGCCACACACTCGGGGCAAATGCAAAGCCTGGCGCAAAGTAGCCGACTCTCCGGAGGCCGTGGTGCCAGGCTCCAGGCCCCTGCATGCGCAGGACAGCCTGGCCTCGGGGGCGCTCAGTGAGACCGGGGGCAGCTAGGGCACAGACAATGTCCTTTCCCACCTGTCTTTAGGGTGGGCAGTGCATCGGGGCTGCGTGGGTATAGAGAGGGGCACCATGGGCCCTTCTGGCGCTGGGATGCAGAGGGACTGGGAGCCTGGGTGGGCCGGCCCATCCCAGACCAGCTGAGAGACCCTGGGCGGGCAGCCCCTGCCCCCACAGCCTCCTCATCTGCAGAGGGGTGCGCATGCCCCTCTGAGCTCCACATCCGGGGGCGGTGATGGTGATAAAGGGCTTCAGGGGCCCCGGGCCTCTGCCTGAGTCCTTATTCTGAGGCCCTGACCCTGGGCTGTTTCTGCCTTTCCCGAAGTGAAGTGCCCCTTGGTGTGCAGCCTGGAGGAGCACGTGCTCTGTGGAAGTCCTCCGTTCCAGGTCAGGGCCCTGGGGACGGCCAAGGGATGACTGGGAGACCCTTGGCTTTATGGCCCTTGGTGGTGGATGAGGTCTTACCCACTCGGGCTCCATAAATTACCCTGTGGGCTCCATTAGAGCTGGGTGGGGAGCGGGAGAGGGATTTTATGGGAGATTGGCACGCCGCCTTTGTGAGAGATCCCACACGTGCCAGCTGGCCGGTGGGCTGCGGCTGCCTGCACGGCCACGGCCAGCCTGGGGCAGCCTCGGCGGCGCTGAGAACGCCCTCCGGCCACTTGGGGCCAGGCTAGGTGGCCCCCAGGATCCCACAAGGAGGCTGGCTCCAGAAAAGCCAGGAAGGGGGTAAATAAAGTCAGGCACGCCTGTCTGTCCATCTGCTCTTGGGAGGATTTGAAATTCAGTGCCCCCGAGGCTGATACTGCCGTCCCCATCGAGTCTGAGAGCTCTCGAGAAGCGTGATGCTAGAGCTGGCAGTGCCTCTAGGATTCTATAACCCCACCTTTGGATTTCACGGGAAGACACTGACGCTCTGAGAGTGGGGTTCCTTTCTGGGGGACACACTGTAGGTGGGTGGCAGGGCTAGCCCACACACCTTCCCCCACCGCCTGTTACCTTTGGACCAAGGAGACGGGAGAGACCCTGAGCTTGTGGGGAAGGGGTCCTCCTGCCTGCAAAGCGTGCCTGGGCCAGCCTGGGACTCACCTTCCCGTCCCAGCATTGGGCCTGGTGTCAGGAGGTGCTGGGGGTGCCCCCGAGGCTGCCTGGTGCCGTGTGAGTTGCCTCTTTCCTCTGCTCGGCTGGGCTAGAAGGACCCATTCTCATGCATTCTGAGGATGGCGGTGGTCGCTGGAAATGGGGTGCTGGGATCAGAGCCGCATGTCCTGACCTTCTGGGCCACCAGAGGGCCGAGCTTCTGGCTGTAGCTCCTCCCCCAGCCCCCCTGGGATGCTGGGGGTCCTGGCCTGGGAGGTCAGATGTGGCACTGGCTGGGAGACCTTGCGGAAGTCCTCATGTCCCTGAGCTTCTGCAGGAGCTATTGCTTCTCCTGGGGGCATTAGGGCCTGGGCCTGGTCAGGCAGGGACTGTGGTGCCCGCCCTCGCCTGGCTGCCCTCCCACTCTGCGGGCAGGGACCTGCGCAGTCGCACAACAGAGTGGTCATCGCACTATTGCTGCCTTGAAACTCTTACTGACTTTTGAACGAGGGGCCCTACATTTTCATTTTGCAACGGCCCGTGCGTGGCCCTGCCCCACTCCCCCTCCAGTCTCCCCCCACCGTCCACGCAGCCCAGCTGGATGACGGGCGAGAGGCGGGCAGAGGAGAGCAGAGGGCATTTCAGATGCTGGGGGCAATTTCTGGCTGGGACGGGATGGGGGGCTTGAACTACAAAGGGCGTGGGCTTGGCAAAGCCTCTCTGGGCAGCCCTCAAGCTCTGCGTTCGGCAGCTTTTCTTCCCGCGGTCTCCATTCAGGCTTCCTACGTTCGGCTAATTTCAGACCCCCTTCCCCCACCTCCTCCTTGTGGGGCAGGTTTTATGGGGTTGGTTATATGGTAGTTAGGCTAGGTTATCTTAGGTAGCAAATGAACTCCGAGATCCCAGTGCTTTAACACCATGTTTGAGTCTTGCTTGTGCTTCCTGTCCGTCGGGGGCCAGGGGGCGGGCTCTCTGCTCCCTGTCCGTCGGGGGCCAGGGGGCGGGCTCTCTGCTCCACACAGTGACTCAAGGGCCTAGGCTGGTGCGGCTCCGTCACACTGCAGTGGTACCATCTGGAGCACGTGGTCTCTTGAGGCCTGTGGTAGGAGAAGAGAGCAAAGGAGGGCGCCCCCGACCCCCTCTTTAATGCTCCGGCCGGGAAGTGACGTGCCTCTCACACGGCGCCCCCTTGGACATGTGGTCTTCCCGGCCCAGGAGGCAGAGCGAGGGGCCTGGGCGAGCGCTGCCTTAGTGGCCCCAGACACTTTTGCCGAATGGGTGGATTAATGGAAGGAAGGAAAGATGGCACGGCCACATCTCTTCATCCAGGGAGAGTCGTGTGTAAACTCTGCCTGGGAGTTTTCAAGTGTTTGTTGATGGCTTTCCAAGCACGAAGCCCTGTGCCAGGCCCAGACTTCCCTTGTGGGAGGAAAGGCGCTGCCCACCCCCCGTGGCAGGGCCCAGCAGCAGGGCGGGAGGCCCTGTCTGGTGTGCGGGGCACCCGCTGGCGTGAGCGGTCACTGCAGAGGAGCTGGTGGAAGGTGGGCCTCAGCCCCTCTGGCTGTGGACTGCAGGTAACCTTTGTTTAATGAGACTCTTGTCACAGTTTGAATTTGATCCATGTCATCTGGATGTAAGAAATGTCACATTTCTTCATTTTTGAAATCACATCTGGCTCAGTGCCCGGCCACCCGGCTGGCCGCTGGGATGTCCACTCTCAGTCCCTTCCCTCACCTCTGCAGGAGGGAGCCAAGAAGGGCCACAGAAAAGCCAGCTCTCGTCTGTGGTGCCCATTTTGCCACCTCTCGCCCAGCGCTGTGTGAGCCACTTGGGGATGGGAGGCTCCTCGCCGAATTCCTCAGAACGAGGACCCCACTGTCGCTCACCAGACAGTGACAGCTCTCGGAGCCTCGGCACCCACGAAACAGGTCCGTGCCCCTAAAGCCAAGGGGCAGCCTGTCCTGCTCTCCAGAGCCCCCCTCTGGACCTGCTGGGAAGTCCCTTGTCAGTGCACAGGCTGGCTCCCAGGCCCAAGGCCCACCAGGTTTGTCGTGTTGCCCACCCGTCTGTGCCGAGCCCACTCTCAGGCGCTAGCCCTTAGCCCCAGTGCAGCCAGGGGACTTAAGTATGAGTCACCTCGTTTCACTCACATTTACGTGGCCAAAGCACATCGCAGACAAAACACCAGGTCCTGGGCAGGACAGCGCTGCCGGTGAGGGGAAGCTGGCGTGTTCTCGTGACCCCAAACTTGCTTCTTTCTTTTTGGCAAGAGAGGAAATGGAGTAAGTTTAAAAACAATGTCCAGTCCACGCTGGATGGCTGCAGAATGCGTGCTGCTTCCAGCCAATTATCCATGACCTATTTGAGCTTCAGCTGGACGCTGACGTGTCTCCTCCTCAGGCCCCACCTGGGACCCTGCCTGGGGCCTCCTGGCCTGGGGCCTTTGCAGGCTTCCATACCTGAGCCAGGTAACTCCCCTGAGGAGAAACTGTGCTCAAGTCCACAGACCGGCTCAGGGCAGTGGAGCGTTGGCAGGGCCTGGTCGTGGGCTCTGAACCTGGGCTTGGACGACGTGGTATCCGTGGGTCCTGGGAACAGCCTCGCCCAGGAGCCTGCCCGGCTCCAGGTGCCCTAACCAAGCCCCGAGCTGTGTGAGGCTTCCGTCCACCCATGTTTCCCAGTTAAGGAGGAATTGTCTTTGGGTTTCTGCCCCCCTCTCAGCTTTCACCTCAAATATTCCCGTACAGCACCTTTTTACCCTAAAGTGGTCCTAAAGCTTTGCTGAAACGAAGGAAGAGAACTCCGGGTGGACAGTCGGGAACTGCCACCAAGCTATCCTGTGGCCTTTGCCAGGTCACTTCTCTTTTCTGGCTTTGGCTTTATTTTCCTTTTTGAAAAGTGAGGGATATCCAAACATTTTTTTAAAAGACTCGCGGGACCCTTTCTTTAAACAAAAGCCCATATATAGACTAGATGACCTCAGAACTGCCCTTTTGAAGGGGGTGGGACAGGGAGAATGCTGCCCAGGCCCCCATTCCGACCTCACACCCGTAACCCACTCCTTCCGGCACACTCCAGGGGCTCTGTGGTTTGACCCACCGGTTGGGTCATCTGTAAGGACATGGCAGTCAACAGCCGATGTTCTGATTCTTATTCCGCCACCACCTCCACAAAACAAAATAAACCAAAGATGAGACGGCGGCGGAGCACCCAGAGAATCCAGGAATTAAGTGCAGGAAAAGATGGGGCTGGAGGTTCGTGAGAATTTCCTTTGTCCATGTGGTTTGAAGCATTATTTGTCAACCACCCGGTTACCTCTATGCTGGCTTCCCTTGTCAGCTGGTGGGTTTGTTCAGGCCCTCTGTGGTGGGGGAGGGCGCTCTGCCCACTTTGGGTCTCCCCTAGACTGACCCAGGGGTGCTGGCTGAGCTCCCTGTGGCCTGGGGGTCCCCGGTTCTCAAAATCCTCATAATGAAACACTTGGGGTTTGTTATCAAAGTTTCCCACCTTCTCCCCAACCATGCTACAGTGGGGTGAGGGGACGGGGTGGGGGTTGTAGGCAACTGGGCTTCGGGGGCGCAGCATCGCCCTCTTCAAATTCTAGACTCATTGGGCAGCGTCCATGTCTGCTGATTTCACAGCCGATGATCAATAAATACTGGTGGAGTAGGTTAAGGCACTGGTGGGGGAAAATAGGACGGCAGGTTTCTACACAACGGGAGGAAGTTTCTGAATTGCAATCACAACTGAGTCCAGTCACTGGCTATGTGTATTCAGTGGCAGGATGGTCTTGCTGTGGAGAATTCCAGGATCCAAGCATCAGATGGAGGCTTGGACCGGAATGGCCCTCAGGGTCTCTCCTCACTCTGCTGCTCTTTGTATACCCCTCCCCTCCCCTGGTCCTGAGGTCTTAGAATCCAGAGAAGGCAGATGGCCCACTTTGGCTTTGACAAGTCCTGGGAAGAGTAACTTTCTTTGGCCTTCCTCCTGCCCAATTAGCCTGGTGAAGACCAGTCTAGGGAAATCTCTGCTTGTTAATGGCCTGGAGACAGAGGGACAGAGATGTGTGTGTCCTGGGAGGCCCAGCCTGGAAGATTCTGTTGCAGGCACCAATCACAGATTGCCCCTCCTCCAGCGCTCAGTCATTTGGGTGGCCTAGTTCCCTCACGCGGTCAGTGCTGCAGATCTTGCTTTGCGAGGCTCAGGTTGCAAGTGAGTTTCCCGTTTCTGGGCTGGGGAGGAGGGCTTGGCATTTTAGCTTGGCCCTTCCTGGCTGGGGAGTTGCAGTTAAGTTGTTGGTCACAACTGGAGGTGTGATTTGGCGCCTTAATGTCTGGGGCTGGGAGGTGTCCTTTATGCACTCCATGCAAGCATCCACCTTCTTAGAATGTGATATTTGCCCTTAACCTTTGATGGAGCTGGACTCCAACTCTCTGGTGGCCTCACAGATGCTTGGATCTTCAGGGGTCCTTAAAGCCACCTGCTTGCCCCCTACCCACTAGAGGATCCCCTAGCACAGTCTTTGGCAGGTGGTTTTCTTCCTCTAGGACCTGTCTCGGAGTCGCCACCTCTTGAGGTGGCCCATTAGACTCTGAGCCAAGAAGATAGATGTGACAGCATCTTACACCCTAAAAAGAGGCATAGATGTGGCAGGTATGGTGCCTCTCTGGTCCCCTGGGTCCTGGGTCCTGGTGCTGCCTTCTGGGGCCCCAGCCCTTCAGGATCTGCAGACGTTACGGGCCCTGCCCAGCCCCCAGGGCAGCTCCTGGAGAGCGCTGGCCCACCCCAACTTGGGTCTGCATGAAGCTGTGGACCAGGGTGCCCTCTCCCTTCCTCAGGGAGGAGCTACAAGGCCACCGTAGGAGGAGGTGCCCACCCAGGTGCTGCCGTGGTGACAGCATCAGAGTGCAGGGGCGAGGGTGAAGCGGGCTCTGGGCTCTAGCTGCATGGCCCTGGGTCTCCCCGCGCTCCCTGGAATCTTGGGCTCCACCTGGCCCTGCCCTGGAGGGGACGGTGCTGAGGCGCTCCCGCCCACTGGAGCGGCCGTCCCATCTAAACACCAGCTAGTTCTAAAGCGACATCTAGCTTGGTGGTAGAGAAGCAGCAAAGGCTCTGAGCTCAGTTTGGGGGCAGAAGGTGGGAGGAAGGCGGGACAGAGGGTTGGCATGTCTTAAGCTTCTCTTGCATGCTGGACTCTTATGTAGTGTCTCATTTAACCGTCCCATAATTCCATGGCTGAGGAGTGTTCTTATTTCACAGTAATGGCACGAATCCTAGAGAAGTAGGTGCTGACCTTTGATGACCATGGAGCTTGGCCAGGTCTCCAACCGTGCTCTTGGTTGCTGGGCTTCTTGGCTCAGCTCTGCTCTGCTTTGGACAGGCCTGCCTTCTTCCCCTGGGCCACCGTTTCCCATTTGGAAAATGAGGTAGTGGACTCCACCCCCTTCCAGAGCTGTCTTCCGGTGAATCTCACTCAGGCGTTTTTCTGCAAGCGAGTGTAGCTGGGAAGTGTTTAGGGAGGCAGTAGGCTCCTGTGCAGTAGGCAGCGTTTTCTAGAACTCCCTGGTCTGGGAAACAGCCGGTTTCTGGGTTAACTCTTTCCTTGGTCACCATCCACATGCTTCCCAATTAGAAAATGAACCTCAACTTCCCTCTTGGCTCTATGCTCCTCCCCCTCAGCCAGGGGGGAGCCTTGTCCCTGGGGAGTGCCCTGGCTGGCCCCTCCCTCAACGCTCAGGACAGGTCTCTTGGGCTTGCAGTGCTGGTCACAGTCCAGTCCCCAGGACTGATGGAGGCGCTGATTTGTAACCTGTGAGTGGGAGCATGCCAAGCCTGAGCATCTGGGCTTTGGGGCACTCCTGGCAGGGACAGAAGGTACTTCAAGCAGGGCTCAGCTCAGAAGCCAGGAAGGATGGACTCTGACTCCTTGGGAGGGGGCATTCCTTTGAAGACCCTTTGGAGGGAAAATGCATTTGGTGCCAGACTCTGGCTGGGTTTAGGATAAATCTTAGAAAAAACCCAGCAGCTGAGGGCAAAGCTACATGACCATTTAGTCCTACCTCCTCCTTTTCCTTACCAGAGTCCTGGCCTTCAACAGCCAACTCCAGAGGGCAGCTTGCTGGCATTCTCAGGGGATGTTTCTTGCCTTTGTGCACCTGAGGGTTTTGGTGCATTGCTCTGCAGAACCCACCAAAGCCCAGGGATCTCAAGGAGCACAGGTCCTGTCCTGCACAGGCCCTCTTCTGCAGGAAGCTGAGTTGTGGGGAGCAGATTCATTAAAGGTTGGTGAGTGGCAAGAGGGACATTAACTCTTAGTACAACTAAAATGAGTTTTCATGATGATGGTCTTCTTGGGTGTGTGTGTGTGTGTGTGTGTGTGTGTGTAGCAAAAGCCCATGTACTGCCCATGGGCACACGTGTGTGTCCATCATACCTGGGGCCTAGTCCTGAGGCTGCCATTCAGGCCTTGACGCCAGATGTCACCTGTGTCACCACATCTTTGGCATGTGTGAACCTCAGCAGGGCTTCCCTGTGGTTCAGTGGGGGAGAGATTACGCAGCAGGAGCAGCTCCTGCACTGGGCCTCTCTTCTGGCCAGCGGCCGGCACCAGGACATAGGGGAAGGGGCTCTGAAAAGGCTCGCGCCCGTTGGACCTCCAGTCCGCCTGAGAGGAGACCAGCCTGGTGAGTGACATTTCAATAAATCAAGACCATGTGGACTGGCTCTCCCTTGAGAGGCTCACAGTTTAAGAAATGTGAGGGTGGGGAACATTTTTGGCAATCAGCCCTGGAGCCTCTCTTACATCCTCTTGCCCTTAAATGTGAAAGAGTCACATGGTTTATTTTTAAAGCACACACAGCCCTGGGCTCCCATGCCTTCAGGGGCAGGAACACCTCTTCCCGTCTTTCAGGTCTAATCTGGAGCAGAATGCAGCCCTGTTGTGGGCGCTGAGTGAGGATTGGGGTGGCGGGGGGAAGGGAGGGGTCCTTCATGCTTCTAGTGGGTCAGTGTTAGAAACCATGGGATCTGCATGCTAAGGTGTTGGGAAGAGCAAGCCAAAGTGCAAAGAGGCCGAGGAAATGCCCAGAGTCACCAAGGGAACAGGACTAGGGTGGACTTCTTGCCCCGGATCTCCTGCTTTCAGTTCAGGCGTCTTCCTCTTGAGGACTCTGAGATTTGAAGGTTGAGCTGGGGTTTGGTTTGAAGAAGAAAAATCTTAGAGAAGGGAGAGGAAAGTACTTAGGTTATAGAAATGGGAAAGGGAATTCTGGGGTGATGGGAGAGAGAGAAAGGCTAAATGGCCAGGGGAATGAGCCTATCAAGACCTGAGGGCACCGTAGACTCCAGTGGGGTGAGCCAGGGAGTATGGATCAAGTCTGGGGCTAAAGGAGCACTTATTAACTCCACAGAGCAGCTACTTCCTGGGGGAAGAGGGCTGCAGTGGTCCAGGCTGCCGTTCCATGGAGTTCACATCACGGGGAGCCTTCGAGCCTGGGGAGATTTGGGGTTGTGAAACAGACCATGCCTTTGCCCCACTGCTCAGGAGTACGCTCAGACTTGACACACTGGGGTGTGGCCTGCTGAGCATCCAGGCTTTTGCTAAATTGGGCCCAGCTCTTCAACAGAGGAAATGGGCATGTAGGGGGAGCACTGAGCTGGGAGCCAAGATGCCAGGGCTTAAGATTGAGCTTGGCAGCGTCCTCACCTGGTCATCATGGACACATCTCTTCCCTTCTCCAGGCCCTCATGTCCTCATCAGTCGATATGGACGACACTCCTTGCCTGCCTGACCGTGGTGGACGCCTAGCGGTTAGTCTTTTCAGAACTCCGTTATCTGTTCTTCTCTTAAAGGCACTCCCATCTTTTAGGAGATGGCCTCTCTCCCATGTTAATTGCATGGTCCCAGGGGAGGCTGCCAACTGTACTCACTCTTTTCCCTTGCCCCTGCCCATGGTCTGATAGGACCAATTGCTTATCTCACCCCTCGGCCACAGTCATCCACCCACTGGATGGCTGTGTGACAACTCAAGTTAGATGAATCAGGATTCTTCCCTAGGATTGTTCAAGTTGGAGGTATGGATGAAAGGATGGGGAAGAATATTGTTCAGGTGAAACCGTGAGGATGTAAACCTGTAACTGCCAACAGTGAAATGCACTGAGTGGAGACAGCTGGTCTGCAAGAGGAGAGAAAAAAACTAACATGCCAAGAGCAGCAAAGATGCCAGAGATGAGTCACTGGCTCCATTCCTTCCTCACACAGGGGTCAATTAGTCCCCCCGTTTTAGAATTCTGTCACTTGCAACCAGAGTCCTAGCTAACTCGTTCCTTCATCAGGTTGATAAGAGAGGGAAAAAGAGAATGGGTGAAAAAGGGCTTAAAAAATAATAAATGCTTTATTTGCCAGTCACCTTTTATGTTCCAGAGAAGACACTGAAGACCACACATGGTAGGTGCTCAATAAATGTTTGTTGGATGAATGAATCAAACCGATTTAAGCAAAAAACATAATTTATTATAACTGAAAATTTCAGGAGTAGGTATAGATGCAGGCACAGCTGGATTTAGGCACTCAGATGATGTCACAGGAATCTCTCTCTCACAACGTCTTGTCTCTGCTCGTCTCTGTGTTGCCTTCATTCTCAGGCAGATGGTCTGAAGTAGCATGCAGCATGTAGCAGAGGCTCTTAGCCAACATTCTACAGCTTAGCATCCCCAGGGCTTCTTTGCTCAGCTTCAGCAAAAGACCCAAGATTGACTCTGATTCACTGACCTGGGTCATGTGCCCATCTCTGAACCAATTCCTGTGGCCAGGGGGATGGGACAAGCAGGCTGCACGCCTGGAGCCCATGGGCAGTAGGGGTGGGGCCAGTCGTCAGTCCCACCTGAACCACACAGACTGAGTGTGGGTGAGTGTTTCCCCCCAAAAAATCTGAGGTCTTGGTACAAGAAGTGAGAGGAATGAATGCTGGACAGGCAAAAATAACAGAGTCCACTATAGACGGGACCCTCGACATTCCTGAGAAATGCATTCTTAGACATTTGTCACCCCCCAACGTCAAGGGTGTATACATGTTTTTACTGTATCCTGGCTTTCTCCTGAATCCTGGGTAACTGCTTTTCCAACTTCCGTTCGTTTTTTCACACAAGGTGAACCATTTTGAAATGGTTAGAGAAGCTGTTGAAATGGTTTTAGGAAATGCCCATTCTTATTTTCATAAGGAACACACAGTGATTTCATTTACAGAAGAGGTGCGAGGCTCTGCTGAATTCAACACCCCATCTTTTAATTTGTCCAAAACTCTCATTTTCTTAATCCACTTCAGTTTCTCTTCACTTTGATCCCCAGCACTTGCTGTTGGTATTTCTTCAGCAGTCCTTATGTGTCACATAGAAACCAAGTGTTTAATCATCTCATAAGCGTTTCAGTGTCGGTGGTGATGAATAGAAAGCATGAGAACTGCTCTGAGAGGTGAGTGCTGGTCAACCTGCTGAGTGCTGAAGTAGACCTTGAGCTGTGGTTTTTGCCTCCTGCTGGTGTTTGTACCTCTCCCCTGCTCTAATGCTTCTGGTAAGGGGGCTTCACTCCAGGATCAGGGTGGAATCTCAGCCTAGGCCAGTGAGGTCGCCACCGTCTTCTGGCTGCAGTGATTGGCTTGGGAACAGGCATGTGACCCAGTCTGAACCAGTGAGAGGCAATGAGACATTGGCTAACGTTTCTGGAAGGAGACCTCTGCTATTTCCTGCTTGTCTTGAATCTGAAGGAGCCCAATGTTGGGAGCTGAGGCAGCCCCCCAATGAAGACTCCTGCTTCCAAGGTGAGTCGGCCAGAAGAAGCAGATTGAGAGAGAGGGATCCAGAGAAGCCGAGTCCTAATGAAACTGATTGAGTGAGCTCCTGACTGCAGCCAAGCCTGAAGCCAGCTTGACCTTTGTTCTTTTCAAGGAAGTAAGCTGCTAAGTTCCTTTTTTGCTTGAATTTGGATTTGGAATTCAATCAGAAAAAAAGTCCAACTGGATGCAAGCCTGTTGCAGCTCAGTACTATCTCAGGCTTCACCTGCCCGTGGGTGGGCATCTGGTACGTAAAACCACAGCATGATGGTGGCTTTTAGCTCCCACCTCCTCCTCAGGGACTCAGCACCCCCTCCAAGTCTCCTTCAGTTATTCCCTGGAGAGGATCCCCCTGTGGCTGCCTCACCTGTGTTCAGGAACAATTCTGGCCATGTGCTTCCGTCATGCCCTTTTGTCAGGGTGTTTCACCTAGCCCGTATTTGCTGCTCAGTAAACATTGAGTGACCGAATACAAATGCCACCTATGAGAAAGCAGCCCCCAGGCCCTGTGTCTGGCCCCGGAAGTGCCGTGTGGACACTGCAGGATTGGTGTGGTGGTGGGTGCATGGCTACCTCCCTTCCCCAACTACTCCCTTCACTCGTACCCAGGGTTTCTTGGAGACTTTTATGGAAACAACTTTCAACTTCTGGCCTTAATCCCTCTCTTCATCTGGGTTCAAAATCCGTATCTCAGGCTTGATGAGGAGATAGTCACCAGACCATTTCCTCCGTTGGCCTCATTCCCTTCCTCACTCCGAGAGTCTCTACAGGAGCCAGCACTCATGCAGCACTCTCCTTTCCATCCCGCACATCCTCCGTGTGTGCCAGCTCATTGGGATGGATCCTGAGAGGCCACTCACATAGCTGGCCAGACACTGAATCCCAGGGTGGCTTCGGCTGGAACACCCTACGGCGTTCCGGTAGTTATTTGGAGGAGCAGACAATGCCAGTGCACCACCCAAATCCCCCTCAGGCCCCTGTTCCCTTTGTGCACCACCATCTTTGGGGTGAACCTGCTTCTCTACCCAGAGCCTGTAGCCAGCAGCCCTCCATTGGAGGACTGCCCTTGGGTTACTAGAACTGCTGTGCCTTGCACCGGTGCTGGGGATGTCTGGGAATTTCCCTTCCTGCCTTCCCCGTTGGCCAGTGACTGTCAGGGCAGGAGTTAGGAAAGCCCTTCCCTCATGTTAGACAACTCCGAGGGGTAACCTACACTCCGGTGTCCACCTGGAGGATCAGGTGAAAACTACTCTTACCAGTCACTCCTGGGGGTACTTTCTTAATAGATCACTCACACACACCGTCATCTCAGGGTCTATTTCTGGGGAATCTGACCTTAGACACTGGACTATCCTCGTCTCCATGGACAAGGCTAGTTGCTTCTCCAAGTGTGGTCTACGACAGTTCACAGGTGAACTGAAATCTGTTCTTTGTCATCTATTCACCCTTCCAGCCTGACCTAGGGGAGGTCGAGGCTCAATGTCATCTGGAGAAATTGGTCTGGATCATGCCATGTCAGGGCCCCATTCTTTTTCTACCTTCTCTTTGGCTGATCCAGCACCTGTGGCCACATTGGATCCATCTGGCTGCTGTGGCCATGACTTGGTTTCTGTCTGTATCATCTGACGGATTAGAAGAGTCCCTTGGCCACCAGGCGAGGAGCTACTTCATGACCATGTCCCTTTGGAGCGCTCTGGGCAGCTCTGTTTCCTGGATGAGGATATGCCTTTTGATTTAGTCCCACCACTGGACTGAGTCAGCCCCAGTAGAGATCAGTCGCTGTGGTCTTGCCAGGTTTCTGCAACAATGGGGTTTTAGCTTCTTTTAAACGAAGAGCCCTTGAGAGGACCTTTCCTCTGCCCAGAGCTTCCCGGAGCAGCTGTCACGTGCTCAGTTGTGGAAGGCAACCTCCCTGGATGCGCCTGGGGTCCTGTCTTGACTCTACTACTCTGAGGGATTTTGAAAAGTCCCTTCTCTTCTTTGTTCTTCAGTTTCCTTTTCTATAAAATGGGAGAGTTCTGTAGATGGATGTATAAACAAACTATGGCACATCCATACAATAGAATATTATTCAGAAATAAAAGAAATGAACTATCAAGCCATGTGAAACGTGCAGGGCCTTAACTACATGTCGTAAGTGAAAGAAGGCAGCGTGAAAATCTACACACTGTGTAATTCCAACCATGAGACATGGTGGAAAAGGCAAAACTGTAGAGACAGTAAAAAGACCAGTGGTTGCCACAAATCGAGGGAGGGCAGGAGACTAGGTGGGGGACAGGACATTTTCAGGGAAGTGAAACCAGTCTGTATGATACTGTAAGGGGGATAAGTGACATTACACGTTTGTCAAAACCCACGGACCTGTGTACACACAGAGTGAAGCCTAATGTAAGATGTGGACTTGCATTACCAGCAATGTTCAACATTGCTCCATCAATTTTAGCAAATGTCCTACAATAATGCCCGATGTTAGTAACAGCGGACACCGTGTGTGTGTGAAACGGGAATTCTCTGTACATCCTGTGCAAGTTTTCTGTAAACCTAAAAGTGCTCTAAAAATAAAGTTGGCACAAGTGGGAGGGTCAGACCTGAGGTTTTCAGAGGACCACAGGCAGCCGAGCTCTGCCTGAGGAAAGACCGCAGGAGGCAAAGGACGGCCCGAGAACCGGACTTGGGCCATGAGAGGAGCATGCGGCCGGCAGGGAGGGGTCCTGGAGATGCGGGTCAGTAAGTCAGCTTGCATGCAAATCCCGTCAATGAGGAGGGCTCCACGTTAGTGGAGGAAGTGGGGTCATCCCAGACAAGCGACCTGGAAATCATGATGCCAGGAAATTAATAGAAGCACCAAACCCAAACTCGGGGGCCGAGGGGCGACTTTCTGCAGAAAATAGTGGTGCATTTAAAGTGACCAAAGTTCCTTAGAGCTGGAGCTGGGAGCGGGCTGTGGATAGTGAAGAGTGGTGATTAGTGAGGGAAAAGGAAAGGGAGAGCCAAGTCACCTGGGCCTTGCAAAATCCACCTGAAGCAGCATTCTGCACTTTATTCCAAGACCAGTGCGAGGGCTTTTAAAGCGTGGCTTGCCATGGCCCAGTTTATGTTTTAGGAAGCTGCCCTGGCTGCAGTGTAGTGAGTGGACTGGAGGGGCCACACCAGCGTGGTGAGACCAGGGAGGAGGCAGTTGCTCTAATGCAGCTGGATCTCGCTGTGATGTAGCTAGCATGCGATGCGGCTAGCCTGTGATGCGGCTGGCATGAGCTGGGGGTAGCGCAGTGAGGGTGGATAATGCAGCTGGTTGACGCTGTGATGTAGCTAGCATGCGATGTGGCTAGCCTGTGATGCGGCTGGCATGAGCTGGGGGTAGCGCAGTGAGGGTGGATAATGCAGCTGGTTGATGCTGTGATGCAGCTAGCCTGTGATGTGGCTAGCATGAGCTGGGGGTAG
>JAQZBX010051679.1:0-19309 GCA_029593785.1 Cabassous unicinctus | reverse complement strand
CAGGGAGCTGCAGACACAGGCTGGGGGACAGGGAGCTGCAGACATAGGCTGGGGGCAGGGAGCTGCAGACACAGGCTGGGGGCAGGGAGCTGTAGACCCAGAGGCTGGGGGGCAGGGAGCTCCCGAGGGAGTTTGTGGGGGGTGAGACTGGCACAGTTTCTCAGGGGCTTGGCCCTGGCTTTGAAACATTTGGTGATTTTTCTTATGGAGAGAAATTAGGAATTGGAGTTTTTGAAAAAAAAAGAATTTGAAAAATAAGAAAAAAGCAACAGCCACAATACAGCAGAGATGTTTTGTGACTTCTTGCACCCAGCCCAGGATGAGGGTGGATAAGGGAGGGCTGGGATCTGCTTATGAGATAAATGTGGATCCGTTTTGAGACAGCAGGAAATTGCTCAGTGGAAAATTTTCCTTGCAAATAACTTCAAGTAAGAAACCGTTGAAAGCCATCTGTCTGACAATGCGATGTTATTCCAAGGACGTGGTGGCCACGTGTGAGGGGCGGCAGCCTCGGGCTGCAGGGGGCTTGGGACGTGGGCCTGCCTGTCTGCGGGGGGAGGGCAGTGACGGGAGAAGAGCCCCAGTAAAGCTCAGACGGGCTTGGCATGCAGACAACAGGCTCCTGTGAAGGGAGTTACCCTCCATGTTTCTGTTTGTTCCAAATAAAAGAACTACAGTCAGAGAGTTAAAAGCAATTAGTAACGCCTGTGGGAGAAAGACTCAGAAAGAAGAGAAGCTTCCTTCCCCTGCCCTCTCTCCCACCGTAGGCATCAGTGTTCCGTTTCTCGTGAGTCCTAGAACAGTGTTGTGTGTGTGTGAGGGAGAGGGTGTGAGTTTGCGCCTGTTGTCTACACAAACAGAAGCATGCTGTGATGGTCGTGTCACTCAGTCCACCTCACAGACCCGGCTCATGCTTTTCTGTTTCACGGCAAACAGCTCATTTTGCTTTACAGAAAACTGCTGCAGTGCATATCTGTCTGTCATCCTGTCCATCCATCTCTATCCATGCATCATCCATGCATCATCCCTATATCTGTCCATTCTCCTGTCATCTATCTATCATCTATCCATACACACACCCATCTGTCCATGCATCCATTCATCACTTATCTACTATCTATCTAATCATCTAAGCTTCTTATCTACCATCTGTAATCTATCTAATCATCTTTCTACTTATCCATCCATCCATCCATCCATCCATTCAAACACCCATCTGCCTATCCATCCATCCGTTCATCACTTATCCATCTATCTATCATCTATCTGTTTACTAATTTATCCATCTATCTTGAAATACTTTCAAGACTATATCAGAGGATAAATTTCTTGGCCAAGTTATGTATGTGAATATGTATGTGTGTGTGCTGACACTTTTCAAATAATTCTACAAAACAAAAAGCAGCCCAGCAAACCCTCCTTTCAAGAGTGTACTGTAGTGATTGCAGTGCACACCAGCGTCGGCGCTAGGCGCTGTCCTGTCTGGGCACCTGTGCGTGTGTCTGAGTGTCCCCTCGGGCCTCCGGCCCTCGCATTTCCCTGCCACCTGCCCACGCAGCTGCTCTGTATGCACTGGGCTCCCCATGCGTCTTGAGGCTCTTTTCCACGTTGCAGATAGTTTTTTAATTTGTCATCTGCCCTTTGACTTTGTCTATGGCAGAGGCTCTTAGCAAGGGGTCCGTGAGCTTGAATTCAAATTTGGGGAAACATCACTCTTGTGGGGACGTGTTGGTGCGGGTGTGATGTATTTATTAAATAAGACGCAGTACAGTGTGGGCTTGGTCAGGGCTCCGTGGTTTTCACCTGGCTGGCAAAGGGGGCCGTGGAACAACAGAGGTCAAGAACCCCTGGCCCACGGCACGTTTTTGTTTGGAATGCCCTGCTCGTTTACAGACTGCGCAAACACCTATTTTCACTGTATCTCATGCCTTTGTCTTTGATTTGTCTGGAATTCGTGTTGAGGGGTTAGCTGACTCTCTGAGCAGCGAGCCAGTTGTCGCAGCACATTAATTGGGTGAGCCATCTTCCTCTCTGGCTAAACTGCATCTTCATCATGCTCTAAACCCCCTCATCCACGGTCTCTTTCTGGAATCGCTGCTGGAGACCCTTCATGCCTCTATTTCGCCCCGATTCTGACAACTGCGATTACGGAGGCTTCGTAGTACATTTAGCATCAGGCGTCCCACGTGCCGCCTCCCGACAGCCACACTCGGCTCGCGTCTCTGTGCTCCTGGAGGGCCTGGCTTTATGCCCGGTCGAGGGCAGCTGTTGAAGTGCACGCACCGGCAAGCCTGGTTAAGAGATGCCACCGTCCAAGTCACATTTTAATTCCATACGCGGAGAGAATACCCCCTTTCATGCTGCCAAATTAAAAATAACCGTGAGCGGTTTGGGGCCAGGACGGCTGGGCAGGCGCATCTGTCAGGGGGCACGTGCCCTCAGCCGCCGCGCTCCAGGCCCGTCTCCCCCGCAGGCTCTGGGGCAGGCGAGCTGCAGGGCCGCAGGGCTCGGAGGGTCTGCCCGGGCAGGCTGGGCCTGGCCGCATGGGACCCGCAGGCCAGTCGTCCGGGGCCCTGCTCCTCGCGCCCCCGACAGCGGGTTCTCTCTCCACCGAGGCTGGGAGGATCCTGCGCCCCAGTATGAACGGGCATGGACTTGTCCCTCATGCCACAGTCTCGGCGCTCTCAGGACCCCAGCTGGTGCCCAGCTCAGGCTGCCTGCAGGCGCCGCTCTGTGCACACGCTGTGTAGACAGTCGTGTCCACTCCGAGGCCAGCAGGAATGTGCTCAGGGGCTGGGCTGCTTGCTGGCCACTCTAGGGCACCTGCTTGGGTTTGGGTCCCACTTTCAAAGCGATTAATATTCACTGTAGAAAAGGAGAGAGAGAAACCATCAAAGAGCGCGAGGGAGGGAGGGCGACACCGCACCTGGGCTGCTTCCCGTGGGGTCCCCTGCCCTGAGGGAAGTCTGCGCCTCCCACAGGGGCTGGCCAAGTCCTGGAGGCCAAGGCGTCTAGGAGCCGCAGGCACCTGCAGCCCTCCACACAGAGGGACGCCCACGGTTTGCAGCTGGCGCCCACTGAGGCCACGGGGGCTCTGCAGACACAGGCCCAGGCCCCTGGATGAGACCAGCTGGGCAGGGCCAGGGTGGCTGGCACCGCGCTGTGACTGACGGGCACAACGCCTCGTGGTTCCAGAGCCTCCGCTCTCGTGGGGCAGGAGGGCTCGGGCCGGAGCGGGAGGCAGGCCTGGGGTCTGAGGGGCCATGTTTTCGCAGGGTGAGCCTGGCCCCATTGGACCTAAAGGGCACCGAGGTGATGAGGGCCCCTCAGGGCCCGAGGTAAGTGCCCCCAGCTTGGGGCCCAGCCCCATCCTTCCACCCACCTCTGCCCCACTCTGCCCCCTTCTCACTCCCGGAGAAGTCACCCCACTCCAGGGACATTTGCACCTGTTTTGCTTCATTTTATAGTAAAATGCCCAGCAGTTTTAGACAATCTGGAAAACACAAAACATTTCTAAAAAGAAAATTTAAATCTCCTGAAATTCTGCCTCCCAGAGATGACCAATATTTGGGTTTGTTTATTTCAAAATTCTGTTTTTTCTCTTTGCGCATCGTGCCTTGCAGATGTGGCGTCACAGGTTCTCTCCCCGCCGCCCGCCCCATTAGAGCGCTTTCCTGCAGCCTTGGTGATGTCGCTCAGCTCTGCATGTGCACTTACAGCAGCCACACCTCGGGGTGTGCCCTTCTGTTACCCCAACTCCCTGCGCTGGGCTTTCGGGCCCTTTGAATTTCTCAAAATCACAGATAGCCTCGGAGCCGCCGCCCGCCTCTGTGCCCACCACGTCCTTGGGAGCCATTCCCTGAGGCGGGATCGCAGGGCCTACAAGGCCAGGGGCACCTCCAGGCACCTTGGGGACCCCCGGGCTCCTGCCAGCCCCGCCCGCGTGCCCGCGGCCCCGCCCGGCCCCCAGTCGTCCAAGCCTGTTTGCTGCGGCTGCATCAGCCCGGGGAGGATCGTTTCCTAAAATCTTTTTTAAATCTTTGCCACGTTGACGCGTGTGAACGTGTTATTTTACGTAATCCCCCTTTTACTTTCCTAAGAGGGGCTCTGCGCCCGTGACACCTGTGCTGGTCACACCGGGATGTCCGCCTCGTTTTCCAGAGTCTCCTCTCTCCTTAGGGTCCCAGAGGCGCCCCTGGACCCACAGGCCCCCCCGGCGACCCCGGGCTGATGGGCGAGAGGGTGAGTGACAGCGACCCTGTGGGCCTGTCCTGGGGGTCGTTGGGAGAGGGTGCGCCTGTGTGCCCCGAGGACCTGCTGCTGAAGGAGGGTGGCCAGGCTGAAGGGCAGGGCAAGGTCTGCAGGCGGGGTACGGACGCAGCCCAAGCACGGGGGGCGGGGGGAAGGGGCCCGGCAAAGGAGAGCCACCACACAGCTCCCCTGAGCCGGTGGGCTGCTCTGGCTCGCCCTGGCGGGGCGCTTGCTGGGGAACAGGAGGCCCAGCTGCAGGCCATGGGCGTCCGGCTGCTTTGCAGGGTCCTGGGTAGAATCTGAGTGGATGCCAGGCCTGAGGAGGGAGTTCTGTGGGACTCCTGGCTGGGCAGGTGTCTGGCATGGACCACCCACCCCACCGCCACCCCCAGAACCCACTGCTTGTGGGGCGCAAGGGGTCGGCCTGAGCCTGGTCCAGGAGCCACAGGTGGAAGGAAAGAGGCCCAGAGCCAAGGCAGGGCCAGGGGCCAGGGGCCGCTCAGGGCTAGGACCCCGGCTCAGGAGTCCGGGGAGGGCCGCCCGAGCCTGCTCTGGGGGGGATTTACCCGAGGGGCTGGCTGACGGCACTGGCCGCGGGTACTGGACGTGGGGCACCCCCTGTGCTGTCCCTGCCAACACCCCGGGCTCCTCTGTGCAGGAGCCTCGGCCAAGGCCTCCTCTGCCTGGGACCCATGGGAGGGACCCCAGGCGCAGCCGCCTGCGGGAGGGACCCCGGGTGCAGCCACCTGCGGGAGCGGAAGTGACTCTGGGCTGCTCTCTCCTCAGGGTGAAGACGGCCCCCCCGGAAATGGCACCGAGGGCTTCCCTGGCTTCCCGGTAAGTGCCCACCTGCCCCGCCCCCCTTGGCCATCTGGGCACTCCTGGGCAGGCTGGGCTGGACCGGGACTGACCCCTAAATTTGACGCGTGGGCTTCTCTCAGCCCTGGGGACCCCTCTCAGAACCCTGCGTGACTTTCTGCTTCCACCTGCAGGGGTATCCAGGCAACAGGGGCCCGCCTGGGATAAACGTGAGTACACGCTGCACCCATCTCCATCCCGCCACGTGCGGGGCTGTGCATGTGCACACGCAGGTACACACCTGTGCACGCATATTACATGCACACACACATGTGCCCACACCGTCAGAGCTGACTGGACGGCAGGCGTTGCGTGGCTGAATCACATACGCAACCTGAATGTGATGTGGACACGTGCCCAGGCGGGAGCACGAGAGCAGAGAGCTTTCCAGGCCCCTGCCCCTTGGCCACGTCCAGACGTCTCTTCACTGCTCCGTCTGGCCGCCATCCCGCCGAGCAGAGCACTGGTCGCTCCTGTCCGTTTTCCACGGGCGAGGTCTGGGGCAGGGTGGCAGGGGTCGCTGGCCTCCGTGGGCCACGTGGCAACACGCCAGTCCTGCGCTTCCTCGACAGGTGGGTCTGAGGGTGCCCTGAGAAGGCGGAGCCCTGCAGGAGGCCGAAGCCCCGGCCCTGCCACGTCCAGGGGCTTTTATCAGTGGGAGCAGGTGCCAGCTGGGCCGCCCTGGGCCCCTGCGCCAACGGGCCAGCGCACAGCCTCTGACCGCCGCCTTCCTGCTCGCTCTGCTCAGCTGGGTGCCCAGCTCAGAGGCGCGGGCGCTGGCCTCTGTCCACACCACAGGGCTAAGCTCTTCAGGCATCGGGAGCTTCTGCCCACAGCCCCCGGGTGACTGGCCAGTCATGCTCCACGTGCCTGCTCCATGGCGGCCACCGTGCCCACCTCACTGCACCCTCCTCGGGGCACCCAGTTCACCCCACCCGGCCACGTCCACTAACGCCTAACGCAAGGGTCCCTCTCACCACAGGGCACAAAGGGCTACCCCGGCCTCAAGGGGGATGAGGGCGATGCTGGGGAGCCTGGAGAGGACGTGAGTGTGGCTCGGGGGCCCCGGGCCTGACCCCCGCAGGGTGGGAGGCAGCCCTGCCCTGGGACGCAGGTGCCGAGCCCTGCAGGGCTGGGGCAGCGGACGGCCCGTGTGTCTCGCATCGGGGCGTGACGAGCAGCCCGTGGCCGCCTGGCGGTCCTCGAGGCGGCTGACGTGTCTGCTGCCACGGTGCTGTCTTCCTGCAGAACAACGATGTTTCACCAAGAGGCGTGAAAGGAGCCAAGGGGTACCAGGGCCCCGAAGGCCCCCAGGTACGTCTGGCCAGGCCTGCGCTGGGCAGGGTGGGGGCACACTGGGCTCTTATGCAGAGGGATGGGGTGCAGAGAGCAGCCAGGAGGCAGGGCAGGAATCTGGGGAGGGGCCTCTGGAAGGCCTCAGAAGGGGCAGCAGCAGGGAAGCTGGGCAAAGCTACTGCCCAGCTCAGAGCCGAAGCCCGGGGCCTGCGTGGGTCCAGCCGAGCGGGGCGCTCTGTCCCTGGGGGTGGCGTGCCGCGGGCGAGCGTCCCCTCCACCAGGACAGGGGCCTGTGTCCGGCTGTTGTTGCAGACCAGGTGTGGCAGTGGGCACTGAGCGTGCCCTCTGCCGCACCTGGTGCCCCCAGCCCAATGTGGCAGCGTCCCTGCACTGGGAACTCCTGGTGGGAGGGGATGTTCAGTGGGGCGGGGCGTGCGGCCAGGAGCGAGGGCGCCTTGAAGGCCCAGCCGGGGTGTGGCCGTGCAAGGGCCCTGAGGCGGGGGAGAAGGCGCCCCTCAGAAGCGTGGGGGCCACAAGGGATCCTCAGGGTCTGTTCTCATCTGTTCTCTAACAGGGACCCCCAGGACACACGGGGCCACCGGGACCTGATGTAAGTGGGCTGGTGGAGTGGTTCTCGGGGCGGGAGCTACTGTTCTGATACGATCCACGTCCGACAAACCTGCACAGGCCGGGAGCCCACCTGTGCAAGCCCCTCTAGACCTGGGGTGGGATGGGGGCTGCCGTTGCCTGCACGCACCTCTGGGGGCTCCTGGGACCCCTCCTTGTCCTCACAGTGGGACATGCAGTGTCCGTGGGGGAGTGGGTGCTGGGCACAGGGGACACGTGAGAGCCACGGAGGGTTGCGCCTGCCACGTGATGCAGCCACCTTAGGTCCAAGTGAGGGTCTCAGGCGCAGAGCCGGTGCACCCTGGGAAGGGAGACCTCCACTGCCCAAAGCCAGCCCACTGCAGCCCCAGGGCCTGGGGAGGCTGAGGCAGGGGGCGGGGGGCGGGGGAGGTGGCCTCAGTGTTGCCCTTTCCCTCCCCAGGAATGTGAGATTTTGGACATCATCATGAAGATGTGCTGTGAGTATCTCCTTAAAAAGAACGTTCCCCTGCCGCACCGCCCGCCACTGCTGCTCTCCAGAAGGTCCCTGCAGACTGCGTGGTGTGCGCAGAGGGCGGGGCCGGGCCCGTGGGGAAGGGGAGGCGCCCCGGGCTCTGCTCCCGTGGGGCCGGTGGTGGTGATTCACGGCCCTGCGCACGTCCACGCAGCGGTGACAGCTGGAGCTGGGCTGCTCCCCCACCGCCTGGCCATCACCCTGGCTGCCCAGGGCTCCCCACGGTCAGGGTGGGGCAGGGGAAGCTGGCGGGGGGGTGCGTGTCTTTCCTCTGTAACGACACAGGGTCTTACTGCAGCTTAATTTTCTCATTTTCGTCTTTTCCCAGCTTGCTGTGGTGAGTTTCCCTCTTTAACTCACTAGAAAACATTTCATATAATTTTGTCTTTTAAGTGAAATGGTCACCATGGGTAGTGGAGGTCAGCTCCCATGTCCCCATGTGCATTCTAGTCCAGCACGTGCAGCCCCCTCCCCCTCTTCCCCCCTCCTTCCCCTCCCCCCTCCCTCCCTCTCCCTCCCCCTCCTCCCCTCCAGTAAACACCTGTGCAGGGCCACCGGGGGTGCTCGCCCGTCCTCCTCTGGCCTCTGTCCCCAGTCATGCGAACAAACAGCAACAGGCCAGGGGAGAGAAGCCCTGGAACCTGCCCTGTCCGTGGTCCACACGAGCGCGGGGCTGGGGCTGGGGGAAGAGGGTCTGGGGGGCTGGCAGGCACCTCTCAGGCTGGGGCCAGAGGGACCTGACCGCCTGGGGTGGGGGCCGGGGAGGGGGCTCCTGCTCTGCCCTGGCCCTGACCAGCTGACCCGTGCAGAGTGCAAGTGCGGCCCCATCGACATCCTCTTCGTGCTGGACAGCTCCGAGAGCATCGGCCTGCAGAACTTCGAGATTGCCAAGGACTTCATCGTCAAGGTCATTGACCGGCTGAGCAAGGACGAGCTGGTCAAGGTGAGGGGACATAAGGCCGCAGGTGCCCGGGGTTGGGGGTGCAGCCCCCGGGGTCGGGTGTCCCTTCCTCCTGGCCCTGGATGGACCCTGGACGCCTCAGAGGAGCCTGCCTCACTCAGGCCCACCTCCTGGGGTGCTCCCTCCCCTCACGACGGCCTCCTGCTCCCACTCCCGCCGTTGCCGCTCAGAGGTGCCCAGGGCCCGAGCCGCGGAACAGGGTCCCTGCGCGACCCCCGAGCGGGCAGGGCTGGTCCTCGGGTCGCAGCTGTGGAGGGGCCTGAGATGCCCGAGCACAGCCTGGTGGGCGCTCCCGCAAACCCGCAGTGCCCCGAAACTGAGGGTGGCCCTCGACGCCAGAAGGGGAGCAGGGCGCAGGCCCCTAGACGGGGGCTCTGGGCGCCCCTGACCGTGGCCTCGGCTCCCCGGGCTGCAGTTCGAGCCAGGGCAGTCGCACGCAGGCGTGGTCCAGTACAGCCACAACCAGATGCAGGAGCACGTGGACCTGAGGGACCCCCACATCCGGACGGCGCAGGAGCTGAAGGAGTGAGCGCCCGCCCTGCCCCCCCAACCCCGCCCGCTGTGGCCCCGCAGGGCGCCCCGCCCCGCCCCCTCCACCCCACCCGCCCCCGGCCCGAGGCCCTAACCCCTCTCGCCCAGGGCCGTCAAGAAGCTGCGCTGGATGGCAGGGGGCACGTTCACGGGCGAGGCCCTGCAGTACACCCGAGACCGGCTGCTGCCACCCACGTCCAACAGCCGTGTGGCGCTGGTCATCACCGATGGGCGCTCGGACACGCAGCGCGACACCACGCCCCTCAACGTGCTCTGCGGCGCCGACGTCCAGGTGGGGCTCTGGGGGCTGCGCCTCTCGCGTCACCCTGGAAAGGGGCTTCCGGGGCAGAGACGGGGGTCCCCAGCAAGCCGAGGGCGGGCGGCTGGGTGCCAGAGCGACGCTGCCCCTCGCGCAGGTGTTCTCCGTGGGCATCAAGGACGTGTTCGGCTCCGCGGCCGGCTCCGACCAGCTCAACGTCATCTCCTGCCAAGGCCTGTCGCCCCAAGGCCGGCCGGGCATCTCGCTGGTGAAGGAGAACTACGCCGAGCTGCTGGACGACGCCTTCCTCAAGAACGTCACGGCCCAGATCTGCATAGGTGCGCGACTAGCCGTCGAGGGCGCGGGGGCGCTGCGGGCGCCGCGGGCCCCGCTCTGCTTGGAGGGACGTGGCCCAGCGGGGCTCCTGGGTCCCCAGGGCTGGGGGTCCCCCGAGCCCCCCACCGTGCTGGGGCCTGCGTCAGGGCAGACGCATGTGGGTGCTGGCTGCCCTGGGAGCCCCCGACTCACTCGGAGGCATCTCCCCAGAACACGCGTGTGCACGTGCGTGACCAGCTGGCTCGGCCCACAGGCAGTGGGCTGGGGGGTCAGACTCAGGCCCACCCTGCCAAGGCCGGGGGTCTGAGTCCAGGCATCCGTTCTTGACGTGAGCCCTGCAGACCTTTCTCTCTTGGGCCTGGGTCTCCCCATTCTCAGGGGGGCCGTGCCTCTGCCCCGCCCTCGCCGCTGGGTAGGCGTCAGGACCGTTCTGTCTTCCGGAGTAGGGCGGCGCTGACGGTGGGCGGGCAGGGTCCCGGGAGTGGCGCGCTCTCCCCAAGGTGCGCCGTGCGGCTCATGCTGCCCGGGCCCTTCTCTTCCAGATAAGAAATGTCCAGACTACACCTGCCCGAGTGAGTACCTGCCGCGCAGCACGCCGAGGGCGCTTGCGGCCGGGGTGCGGGGGGTTCTGGAGGGGCGGCCGGGTGAGGAGCAGGCCCCCCGCTGGCCCCCACAGCCCCTGCCCCTCCCACAGTCACCTTCACGGCCCCGGCCGACATCACCATCCTGCTGGACGGCTCGGCCAGCGTGGGCAGCCACAACTTCGACACCACCAAGCGCTTCGCCAAGCGGCTGGCCGAGCGCTTCCTGACGGCGGGCAAGGCGGACCCCTCCCACGACGTGCGCGTCTCGGTGGTTCAGTACAGCGGCACCGGCCAGCAGCGGCCCGAGCGGGCGGCGCTGCAGTTCCTGCAGAACTACACGGTGGTGGCCAGCAGCATCGACGCGCTGGACTTCCTCAACGACGCCACCGACGTCAACGACGCCCTGCACTACGTCACCCGCTTCTACCGTGAGAACTCGCCGGGCGCAGCCAAGAAGAGGGTGCTGCTCTTCTCGGATGGCAACGCGCAGGGCGCCACGCCGGCGGCCATCGAGAAGGCCGTGCAGGAGGCCCAGCGGGCCGGCCTCGAGCTCTTCGTGGTGGTGGTCGGCCGCCAGGTGAACGAGCCGCACGTCCGCGTCCTGGTCACGGGCAAGGCCGCTGAGTACGACGCGGCCTTCGGTGAGCGGCACCTGTTCCGTGTGCCCAGCTACCCCGCGCTGCTGCGCGGTGTCTTCTACCAGACCGTCTCTAGGAAGGTGGCGCTGGGCTAGCCTGGGCCCCTCCCTGCCTCCCCACCCAGAGCTAAAACAAAGTGAAAATGTGACCTGGACTTCCCCGACCAGCCCAGTCATCGAGGTTTTTTAAAAGGAAAAGCTTGAAACACCATAGCACACAGGTCTGGGTCCCGCGCACCCCTTCCCGCCGTGTGGTCCATTCTGAGGACCGCCTCCTCTCCGGCCCCCCGCTGACCACTCCAACACCCTGTTCGACTCCCCAGTGGGAATCCCCCGCAGCCTCATCGCTCCTTTCTGGGAGGTGGGCTGCATGCTGACCCCGTTCCCCAGTTCCTCTCGCTTGGCGTCCGCACTGACCCTACAGAATTCTCCCTTCAAAACCCTTACACGGAGCATCGAAACGCATGGCGCTGGTTCACTCCTGTGAGAGGTGGGGTCTGTGTCAGGTTTGGAAACCGAGACTGGGAGGATTCTAAACAACCTGGACCAGTCAGCCCCTCTGTCGGCGTCCCCCTGACGACCCAGGCCTTCCCGGGTGGGGGGTTATCACAGCCAGGAGGGGAGGCGGGGTCTGCGCCGACGGACGGCGCGCGCTGGCCTCAGAAGAGCGACTCGCCGCCCTCGTGTCCTTCCAAACTCCGAGAATAAGGTGCTATGGCCGAGGGACCCCTCCCCTTGCGCCCCACGCTCAGACGTGGGCTTGGACTGGACGCACAAGTCGCTGCCGCCGCGGCGAGAAGTGACGTTTGTTAAAACCATTTGAAGCTCTTTCTCCTCAAAACGGCGATTCAGTCTACGTTTCAATGAGGTCTTACGCTAGCTGTATTTCCGCTCCTTCCCTGGTTTTTCCTCGGCTGCGTCCATGTCAGTGATTTTCCTGAATAAAGTTCTCTGTTGCCTTCCTCTGCGCGTTGTCCTCCCAGGGAGCTGACGCCCGGGCCTGCACCCACGCCTCACCAGGGCCACGAGGGGCGCTGCCCTTGGCTGGGCGATGTCCGCCCGACAGTCTTCCTCCGGCCCTGGAGGACGAAAGGCCGCGCAGGCCGCGTCTGCGGAGGGGGCGGCGCTGGGAGGGAGGTCGAGTGAACCCAGGACCAGCGCCAAGCCCTGCGTTCCAGGACCCAACGGGGGCCCGAGCAAGAAGTCCCGGGGGGCTCGCCTGCCACTGCAGAGCGGGCGGCCGCGACGAGGCCGGGCTCAGGCCCAGCGGCCTCAGGGTGCCCCCGACCTGGGGAGGGGTCTGCGTGGGGGTCGGGCTTTACAAGGAGACAGATTCTGGCTCGGGCTCTGAAGGAACAGCTGACACAAGGGTCCTGGGGTCCCAGATGCTCATCCCCCACCTCACGGGGCTGTGGGGGCACCAGAGGGCTGGAGGGCGCTGAGGGAGGATGGGAGTGTGGCCGGCCCCCCAGGAGGGTGGGATGCAGGACTCGAGGGGACATGCTGAGGGGCGGAGAAGCTTTGCCCCTGAGTGGCTCAGGTGCGCTCGACCGCCGCGGGGCCTGTGGCGGGGACGCCCCCCAATGCACCACAAGACCCGGCCGCTGGCACCGTGAATGCCGCACCATGAGCGCGTGGCCACGCGGGACGAGGCCCTGGGTCCTTTGTGTTACGGGTGGAGAGTGAGCACCTCCACGCAGAACGGGGGAAGGAGGCGAGGGCGGGCGAGCCGCCCGCTCCCACCTGCGCGGGGCTCACAGAGGGAGGTCGTGCCCGCGCCTGGTGCCACGCAGAAGCGGCCCGCAGGAGTCAGGCCCCGTGAGCCCGCGTTTTCTTCACACGGCAGCGTCCGCGGGGCCCGCGCTCGCGGTGTGAACTGAGCCCCTAAGCCCCTTCCTGCGCACGGCGCAGCCTGGGAGCGCCCTGGGCTGGGGGCTCCCTGCGGTCACAGCCTCGGCTGGGGCGCGGCCATGCGGCCCCGGGCCCAGCTCTGTGCCGCGTGCAGCGGGACGCGTGTCCCTGAACTGGCCGCCTGCCTGCCCGCCGCCTCGGTTTCCTCAACCATAAAGCAGGTGACTCGCCCAGCAGCACCCGCCCGGGGAGGGCCCCGTCGCACGGAGAGGCTTGGGGTGTCCCAGGGCAGCTCGGGACACCTGGTCGTGCCCCTGCGGCCAGCAGCACCCCCGCCCCGGGCAGGAACTGAGAGGGAGGCCAGAGGGCGGCTGGACAAGGGCGGATGAGGGGCAGGCACGGGGGTGGGGTGGCGCTGCCTCCCTCCCGTGCTGCCCGCGTGTGTCGCTCGCTCACGGGGGTCCAGGGCGGGGGCTGCTCCTCGCGCCTCCATGGTCTCCTCGCCTGCGGGTTCCTTCCGCCAGAGCGCACGGGGGTCCCGGCAGCCTCCAGCCCCTGCGAGGGCCTCAGGCTTCCGGGCGGTGGCCGTGGCGGCCCCAGGAAGCTCCTGCCTTCAGGCTGGGCGCGAAGCTGCGCACGTCGTAATGCCTCAGTGTGGGGGCCCCTGTGGACCCTCCCGGGGACTCCAGGCTTAGGGGCATGTCAAGCCAAGCCCCTGTTGGGGAAACTGAGGCACAACGAGGTCTTCCCCAAAGCTGTGCCTGCCACTGGCCGTCCCCAAGCCGGGACCCTCATCACAACCGCCCAGAGCCTCAGCCCGTGGGGGTCTTGCTGCCCTGGCCCCTGGCCAGTGCTGGGGCGAGCTGACCCCACACTGTGGCCCCTTCCCGCCCTGGGGACCGTGGGCTCCCCACCACTGCAGGCGCCTCGCTGAGGCAGCTGACCTCTGGCTGCCAGGCCGCTCCTCACCTTCCCTTCTTGACCATCTCCTTCCCCAAGGTGCTGGCGCTGCTCGCCGGACCTGCCCTGATCACCTGGGTCTCCCAGAAGATTCTAGAACTTTTAAGCCTCAACACCCAGTTGACAGTGCTGGTTAAGGGACAAAAGTCACTGCCCAGGCGCAGGTCCTCCTTCATCGGACCACCAGGCCACATGTGGGGTACGCTGGGAGCCACCGGGCATTGTCAAAATTCCGCAGAATTTTATGTTGGTTCCACTAGCGTCTCACACGAGGCTCGTTTGGCAGTCGCTCTCTGCCTGCTGAGGGTGCAGCATCTCATTGGAGAGCAAACAACAGGACGCAAGTCCAGAAGGACGCTTAGCCCCTGTGTGCGCAAACACCTTGCCGGGGTGCCCAGGTGTGGGAAGTCATCCCGTCTCCTGGCCACCTTCCTTCCTTGCAGATGGGAGAACTGACGCCGCCCTCCTGGCCCGCTCTGGGCCTCAGCCGATCCCCTGGCCTGTGCAGAGCGGCGTTCTTAAGGAGCGGGCCAGGCCGGGCTGCCGACACCCACCCCCTTCCCCTGCAGCTCCACAGGCCCCCAGGGCCTCCCGGGACCCCCGGCTCAGCTGGCACCCCAGACTCCCAGAGCTCCAGCTGTGGCTGCTGGGTCCTAGGGCATCTGTGTCCACGGCGTTTAAAAATCCTAGTGGACCCCAATTCCATAGGAAAAAAAGAAATCAGAAATGAGAGGGCCCCCTTCACCAAGGGAGCTGGGCCTGCATCGTGTGTCATCAAAACGAGGCACAGGAATGTTCTTCCCCCCGCATCCGAGAGACCTGAGGGTCCTCCTGTGTCTTTTTAAAAGCACGACGAAGCAGCCCAGGACCCACAGGCCCGTCCAGTGCAGATGAACCGGTCCCCCACTGCTCCCCGGCCAGTGGGAGCCTGGGGGTCCCCACGAGAGCTAACGGCCCCCACCCAGCAGAGCTGCTGCCTTCCTGCGAGCCTCCTCTCTTAGCTAGAATTGGCCTCGAGGATGGTGGGTTGGTGAGAAGGCAGAGAGCTCTGGGGTTTCAGTGCCCCAAAGGGGGTCCTGCCACCTGCACCCCTATTTGTCCTGACCCAGAGCTACCAGGGGCAGTGCCCGCCTCTCCCCGGCCCTGCCAGCCCCCTTCCAAGCCTCTGGCTCCAATTCCTCCCCCTCTGGAGACATTGGCCCTTGAAAGAGAAGCGTGGCATAAAGGGGCCTGCAGGCTGTGGGGGTCTGAGGCCTCTCCCCTTGCCAGCCCGCACCATCTGTTTGCCATCCCTGGGAGCTCCCCTAGGGTGGAGCAGCCGGTGCTCGGAGCAACCCAGCTCCAGGGTCTTATTTTTCTGACATTCCATTCCCCTACTCACCAAAGCGTGAGGGGGTCAGGGACCCAGGCGCTCTACTTTGCTAGAGCTGCCAATGCAAAAACACCAGAAATGGGTTGGCTTTTATAAAGGGGATTTATTGGGGTAAAAGCTTATGGTTCTGAGGCCATGAAATGTCCAAATCAAGGCATCATCAGAGATGCTTTCTCACCAAAAGTCCACTGCTGGTTGGAACCTGGAGTTCTGCCACATGGCAAAGCAAAATGGCAGCTCTCTGTCTGGGGCTCTACCTTCCGATCCGCATTCTCTTGGAGCTCAGCGCTGGGCTATCAAGCACATGGCAGGGCTTGTCTCTTCAGCTTCGAGCTTCTCCTTGGGCCTAGCCTCTCGGGGTTTCTCTCAGCCTCTCTCTCAGCTGTAGCTGATCCTGGAATCCTCTCTCACACAGCAGGGGAAATGGCAGCTATCTTTCTCTGTTTCTGTTTTCAGTTCTCAGTTTATATGATACTCCAGCAAGGGAGTGGAAACCCACCATGGGTCACGCGTCACTGATGTAATCCTATCAAAGGTCATAAAACAATGAATCAAGTGATCTAATCAAAGTCCCTTAACTGATTCTAATGCAACCAAAGGACCCCACACCCACAGGAATGGATTCATTTAAGAACATGCTCTTTCCTGGGAATCACAAAGCTTCAAACTGTCACCACAGGGATTCTCCTTTTGTTGTACCTTTGCTGGCACTGCTTTCCCACATGCCAAGTTGTGATTCTTCAGCTTCATGGTCACTCTATCTTCATTCGTAAAGACAACCCTTGACACCACATGGATGATATGAATCCTGCAATCCTTGCTTTCTCTTGTTTGCAGCTGGGACTGTATCATTGTCATCCTTTCCCCTTGAATCTTTTGAAGTACATTGTCTTAGGTACCTGTTTTGTAGACAGCATGTAGTGACATTTTTTAAAACAATCCCATCTGAAAGTCTTTGTTTTTTATGGGAAAAAATTGAATACATTCATATTTATTGCAATTACTCATATATCTGATGCTTGGTCTTTTCAAAGCATTCTATGCTACAGATATACAGGAAGGGATGGTTTTCCATCTAGGAATTTTGAAAGCATGTGGGAGGTGTACATGTTGTTTTGATTCCACTGGCCGACACATTTCACCAACCGAGACCTGCAGGAATTGGGTCACCCAGGAGGCCAGCTGGGTGGCAGGAGTTGGTCTCACTAGCCCAGGGCCTTTGCCCCTACTGGTCTGGCAGCTTCTTTCCAAAGAGTCAGTAATGGTATATTAGTCAGCCAAAGGGATGCTGATGCAAAGTACCATAAATCTGTTGGCTTTTATAAAGGGTATTTATTTGGGGTAAAAGCTGACAGTCACAAGGCCCTAAAGAGTCCAGGTCAAGTTTACTTCCTCATCAAACTCTGTTGCCACATGTTGAAGCAGGATGGTGGTGATGTCTGAGAGGGTTCAGCCTTCCTCTGTCCTCTTAAGACTCCATGGTCCCAGTTTCTTTCAATCTCAGCTGTAGGCAGGCATAAGGCTCATCTCTCTTCCTGGAGCTCATTTCTTTCTAGGCTCAGCTGCTCTATTCTCTTCACAAGGTCAGCTGTAAACTGTCTGGCGAATGGCTCATTTCTCTTCCTGGGGCTGCAGGATCAAAGCTCTCTCCTCTTCCCTGTCTTCAGAGCTTTCTTCCTCTGTGTATCTTCTCTGTGTAAAATGTACATACATTCTTCTGTGTGTTTTCTTGATTGAGCATTTGTTTACATAGCCCATCAAGGGGGTGGGGACTCAACTCTGATTCTACCCTAATGACGTGGTAGAATTAAAGCCCTAATCTTAACATAATGTAATCAAAGCCATCTCAGCTGAATCTGATAAAATCAAAGGGTAGCATGCTTGTCTCGTAGAAAATGATTCCCTCCAGAGGAAGGAGTTTGAACTCAGCGTTCCCTCCATCCTTTTAGCTGCTCAAAGTGGAGATACTTAGACTCCCCTGGAGGCTGAGAACCCACCTGCTGAGTTGGGACTCAATGCCTCTTCAGGGAAATGCAAGTGTGATGCAATGAGACAGCTGCATGCCCAAGGGCCTGCTGGAGTTAAAGACCAGCAATGCCTGGTGCTGGTGGAGGCGGAGTCACTGGGACCCCCGCTCATGCTGGTGGGACCACTGACTGGTACAACCTCTCCAGGAATCTCTCCCCCAGTTTCTTAAAATTAAACATATACCTACCATGTGGCCCAGCAATTCCACTCCCAAGTATTTACCCAGGGAAATGAAATGTCCAAAAAAAGACAAGTATGAGCATGGTCTTAGCAGCTTTATTCATAGTAGTGAAAGGCTGGCAGCAGTTCAGATGTCCATCAGCAGAGAACCTTAACGAACTGCAGCACATCCACGGATGGACACTGCTCGGCAATAACCTGGGGGGAAGTACGGGTGCACAGAACGGTGGGACAGAACTCAAATGCATCTGGCCAAGACACAAAAGGCTGTGTAATGTGTGATTCTTAGCACAGGAAGTTCAGGAATAGGAAAAACAAAACAAAGGTGACAAAACGAGCAATTGTTTCTGCTTGTGGGGATAGGCTGGAGGGGCACAGGGGAGTTTCTGGCATCAAGGAAATGTGTACCATGATGGACGTGAATGACATGGCAGGGCATTTGTCAAAATTCTTACATTTCCTTGTATGATGGTTTGAAGCTGTATGGACCCCAGCAAATTCTGTTCTTAAAGCTAATCCATTCCTTTGGACGTGAAGCTATTGTAAGGAGGGCCCTTTGATGAGGTTACATCAGTTAAAAGGCATGACCCAGGGTAGCTCTTAATCCTCTTACTGGACTCCTTTAAAAACGGGATGAACGTGGAGAGAGGGAGAGAGAAGGCCACGGAAGCAAGGAGCAGAAGCAACGAAACCTGGAGGAGGAGGGAGAGGCCAGCAGACGCCGCCGCGTGCCCTGCCATGTGACAGCGGAGCCCAGGGCCACGGGCAGCCCGTCTTCAGGAGAAAGAACCGCTCGATGGTGCTTTGTCTCGGACGTTTCACTCAGCCTCAGCGCTGTCATCTCGTAAGCTAGTAAACCCCACTGCTGAAAGCCGGCCCACTTCCGGTATAGTGCTTTCGGCAGCCTAGCAGAGTAGAACACCTTGTATGTACATTTTACCTGGAAAAAAATAAAGAATCACTGCCACCAACCCACCCGTTCTTCCAGCTAACCTCTTAGGCTCTTCTTTCCTGCTGCTGCCCAACCCCACCACAGCCCCCAGCCTCACCTTGCAGACCCACATGCCCCATCTGGCTCCTTCTGGGGCTGGCTTTCCACACCTGTGGCCCACTCACCCCAGCTCTGGTCCAAGCTCCCAGGGGGAGGGCCACTGTGGGCCCCCCAGGACTGAACGCTTCTCTCGTTGCTCGTTGCAGCCTCATGCCCTTTCTGCAGAGCTCGTGCTATTCACTCATGTGGAGATGGCCCCGGATGCCCGATTCTCGTGGACATGCTCCATTGGCTGCCCCCGCTGGGCGTGGATGTGAGGGGTTTCCCTCCCCGGCTGCACAGCCCTACGTGGCACATGGGATTTTGCAGTCGTAATAAGGTCCCTACTCAGTGGGCTCTGAGCCCCTCAAATGGGGATGATCCCGGGAAGTTCTGAGTGACAGCAGCTGAGCCTGCAGAAGAGGCCGGTGGTTTCTCCTGCTGGCCTTCTAGAAGCAAACGTGCCGTGCGTCCCTCTAGGAAGGGAACTTCGTGGCAACGACCTGAACACATCAACAAGAAAGGGGCCTCGGCCCTGCGCTTCTGCTGACAGCCAGGGGTCTGGAGACCACCTGAGCCTCGGGGAGCGTGGCTGCCATGCAGAGGCCCGCACAGGAGCTGGCTGGAGACAGGTTCCAGCCCCGAAGCCATCACTTCGGCCCCATCTTGGGCCTCAGATCCTCCTCGTCTATCGTTATCCTCTCCTTGTGGGTGGAATCCTCTCCCGGGGCGAGGATGGCCCCCAATACCCCCAGCCCGGGCTGCGGGCAGCGCCCTTTTTGTCCCTTTCCCAGAGGCCTCGCACGCTGGGCTCGGCGGTGTCCTGGAGCGTCTGGCTCTCTCTGGACTGGCCCCACGGCTATTTATATCCAGGCTGCCTCCTTCTGCCCGGCTCCCCTCAGGGCCTCTCTCAGCTGCCCGCGCCTGTCTGTTCTTTCGGGCCCATTTTCCCTCTTCCCCAGCAGCCTCTGTGGTTGCCCATCCTCTCGGAACAGGGTCCTCTTGGGGCAGGGTGCGCTAGGGGCAGGGTCCTCTCGGGGTAGTGTCCCCTCGGG
>JAQZBX010051678.1:0-11462 GCA_029593785.1 Cabassous unicinctus | reverse complement strand
TCAATACATAATCTCGTTTAATCCTCACCTCAGCTCTCTGAAGTGGGGATTGTTCTTTCCCCTACTTCACAGATATGGAAATGGGGGTGTGCAGGCAAAGTGACTTGTCTAAGGCCACACAGCTTGTACGCAGCAGGAGCTGAGATTTGGACCCAGAGGTCTGATTCCAAGTCCGCACTCCAGGCTTCCCCCTTGAAGGTGCTTCATGCATATGTGTGGGAGGCATGGCTTATGACTAGCACCTCGAAGAGTCAGCTTGGGAATTGCCAACACCCTGGGGCTAGGGATGGGAGGTATGTGTGGGTGAGGAGGAGGTGGCTACTTGGAGTGATGCTTTCCTTTGGCGCAGTGTTTTGCAGTGCACACACCTTTCTGGTTCATCGAAGACACAATGTCTCCCCCACATCCTGCCAAGGCCTCTCCAGGCCTGGTTGTCCCTCCCCTCTCTGGCAGGTGTGGAAGAAAGAGTCTTGGATTTCCCCATCCTAGAAGGGGGGAGAGATTCTTCATCTCGTGAGGCTGACCCTAGGCTGGGGACCTGGAGTTACTAATAGCAGCCTGCAGGCCTGTGTCACCCAGCTGGTGACTCAGGGCGCCAGGATCAGCCCCCTTCCCTTTTTGATGGGGCGTCCACCTGAGTGAGGGGCTTGGAGACCAAGCCATGACTCTGGTCAGGGTTGTGGGGGGAGGCTGGGGGTATATCCTTCTCTCTGCCTCCCCTCCCGGGGTCTTGGCTAACCTCTGTTGTGGTATTAGAAGGAGGGGCTGAGGGAAGTGGGGAAGGGGATGTGGTAACCAGAACCACTTCCTGCCCTTAATGTGTTGAAAGCCAAGCTCTTCCCAAGTTCCCCTTTAGGGGGGTTTTGGAGCCAGGGGGTAAAGCAGGAAGTGGGGATGGGTGGGAAAGGAAGAGTCTTGCTTGGATTGACTCCAGGAATCAATGGGATTCTTGACTGGGTGCTCTCTCCCTGCTCCCCAGTTTGTAAAACCAGCCAGCTCTTTCAGAGGCATCATAATTAGGGTAGCAGCAAGCACTTGTTATCATGAGCCAGGCACTTTACATCTGTTAAGTCATTTGATATATCAGATATTACAGATATAGTTACATCAGAAGTAACTCATTTTTAATTCTTATGACAACCCTATGAGGTATACGCAGTACTATTATTCCCACTTTATGGAAGCACTGACAGATTTAAATCAATTATTCAGGTCACACAGCAAATGTCAGTGGCAGAACTGATATTTGAACCTAGATATCCTTGCTGCAGAGTCCAGGCTCTTAGCCCTGACTCTATATTGGTTCAGTTTCCCCCATACTGTTTCTGACTTGCTCTGTGACCTAAGACAGGTCACTTCTCCATTCTGGGACTCAGTTTCCTCATCTGCACAATGGGCATAATTGGAGTAGATAAGTACACCTCGCTTTTTTGATGTGTGTCTCTCTGGTAGTTAATTACTCATTCAGTTTCTCTCCTACTGGACTCTCAGTTCCATGAGCATGACGACAAAACCTCTCTTGTGCTTTATTCCCAATGCTAAGCACAATGCCTGGCCCATAGAAACTTAATAATCTGTTGAGTAAATGGTCTTTAATGGTTTATGGATCATCATCAAGGGTTTGGGTGTCTGATAAAAGTTTGGAACATTTTGCATAGAAAAATCAACATATACCAGTGGTTCTCAACTGGGGCAATTTTGCTTCCTCCCCCCACTCCCAGGGGGACATTTGGCAATGTCTAGTGACATTTTTGGTTGTCACAACTGGCAGGGGGGAGGTGCTACTGGCATCTAGTTGGTAGAGGCCGAGGGATGTTGCTAAACATCCTACAATACACAAGCTCCTCAAAACAAAGAATTATCTGGCCCCAAATGCCAATAATGCTAACTTTGAGAGATCTGATGGCTACACAGACATGCCAGCGGGCGGGAAGGGGGGGCTCCGTGAATTATGCTAACGCCTGTGCCTGCCACACGGATTAAGATCCCCTAGACTGGAGGATCTCTTAGTTCACTTTCATCCCTAAAATCATATTGTTCTATGACCCTGCACTCCCAAGTCTGGAAAATAGGTCACCTGCATCCCCTGTCTTAGCTTCTGATTCCCCCAAGGCCTGAACTCTCTTATCCTCAGTGGGTGGCAAGGAATCAGGGAAGAAGTGTTCAGGTTATAAATGTCCCCCAGGCCATCCCTCACCTCAGTTGCCTGCAAATGACAATAAAGATGATAAGCTCAGACTTGAGGGCCAGGCAGCCTTAGGCTTGAGTCCTGGGTCTGTGAGGTCACTGACAAGTTCCTTAACTGCTCTGAGCCTTCATTTCCTCCTCTGAAACCTACTCGTTAAACCTACCTCAAGGCTGACGGTGAAATGAGATGCCTATGGAGAGCCTATCACAGCACTTGCCATGGTAAACCCGAAAAAAACAAAAGTAATTTAGCATTATTATTATTATGGCTCAGAGATGAAGGGATTGCTCAAGTTCACACAGGTAGGAAATGGCAGAACTGGGACTGAAAACCAGGACTGCATGCTCATTAATTAGTGAACTTTAGAGCTTCGGTTTTCCTGTAAAGGAAGTTAATAGTCTCCATCTCACAGACTCATTTATGAGATAAATATGTAAACTGCCTGGCACATAGTAGGCCCTTAAAATAAGCTTGTTAAATTGTTTCTGTTGTTCTTCCCAAATAAAGCCTTGAAGGCAGATATAGCCCCTGCTCACACTTGGCTGGTGGGGGACAGAGGGGGGGAGGGAGGGGGGCTAGTGGTTACTGGCATGAGTAATTGCGGCTGGAGTTTGTGCTGGATGGAGTGGGGTTAGGGGCTCCCTGAGATCAGCCCACTTGCTCATTTTGCAGTTGAGACCAAAGCCTAGAGAGGGGAAGCGCCAGGTTCAAGACCCGTTTCCTGATTCCAAGTCGGAATCAGAGTCTTGGTGCAGATAATTAAAAGTAATCATGACCATCTATTGAGGGCTTGCAATGTGTACTGCACTAAGTGTTTTATGTATTGAGCTCACTTTATGCTAGCATCAATTTAGGGACAAAGGGTCCCTCTTAGAGCTGAGGAAGCAAATTCAGAGTGGGGAAGACAGTTGCCCAAGGCCCTGCAGGAAGAGTGAAGTCATGTCTGCCCCTTACTGCCTGTCAAAGACTGAGGGTTACCCGGTGGAATTCCCCAGTTCCCCACAAGCAGAGCCCACTCCTTCCACCCCAGTGGAGCAGGGAGAGGAAGCTGAGCCAAGGAAGACTTCCAGGGTAGAGCCTGGGGTGTGGAGAAGGGGTCAAGGAGGGGTTCTGGCCAGAAAGGGGTGTCACAGAAGGACAAGGGTTGGGCAGGGGGATTGCTAGGCTCAGAAAGAGGCTTCTGGGGTCTTCGTGCCCTTCTCTTTGGCCAATCTATTGGGGCCTTCAGATTGAAGCCAGCCTGACCCCTCCCTCCCTTTCAGTTCTCACAAGCTATGCAGTTTGCAAAACCCAACTCCTCCCTTCAGGGCCCACGGTTTCCTGTGGGTCTGGGGTCTTGCTTGACTTGGCAGTGGGGACTGTGGGCAGTGGGGAGAGGAGGAGGTGGTGTAAGACCTTTCTTTGCCTTCTCATGCTGGGACTGCTCAACACATACACACACACACACACACACACACACACACACCATCTCCTGAGTCAGCCCCAGCCCAGCAGGGAGGGGCGGGGTCACCGATTCAGTTATCTACGCCTGCTTAAAGTCCCCAAGAGGGCAGCTACAGTCAGACACTGCTACCCTCACCATGAGCCCCTGGCAGTCCCTGGTCCTGGCATTCCTGGTGCTGGGCTGCTGCTTCGCTGCCCCCCGACGGCGCCAGCCCACCGTTGTGGTCTTTCCTGGAGAACAGCGAGCCAATCTCACTGACAGGCAGCTGGCAGAAGTAAGCAAACTCCCCCTTCTAGAATTGGGGATGGCTGGCCGGGAAGGCAGCAAGGGTCCCCAGGGCAGGCACAGGGTCTCAGAGGAGATGCTTTAGAGGTGTGTTTAGGGATGTTGGTCATGACTGGAGAACAGAGGGGTCCAGGGGCAGGCACTGGGGGATTCCTGTGGAGGCTTTGAGCAGTGATGGCCAGGGATGGGCAATGGGGGTTTCCTATACAGGCAATGGGAAATGGTGTCAGAGAGCCTTGGATCATTCTGGGGTGGGCATGGGCTGGCAGTGTCTGGAGAGGGTCCTGGGTATTACATGGGTGACCATGGGCTGGGGATGAACAGGGGTGACCCCTGGGGGAGGCATGAGCCAGGGGCACCTAGGAGTGGGAAGGAGCTGAGCATGCCTCCCGGGAGGTGAGATTCCTGGGTGTGCACAAGGCACTGGTGTCCAGGGTACCAAGTCCTGGCTGAAATGCCTTCCCTCCTTATGGTTAGTCCTTGGGGGCCTGGAGGGATGGATCCATGGGCCAGTAGGGAGGAGAAAGGGACTCAGGGAACTCCAGGAGGGGCTCAGCTGGTGTCACTGCCCCTCCATCCGCAGGATTACCTGTTCCGCTATGGTTACACTCATGTGGCCGAGATGCAAGGCGAGAAGCTGTCCCTGGGTCCAGCGCTGTTGCGTCTCCAGCGGCGCCTGGCCCTGCCCGAGACCGGAGAGCTGGACAGCATCACCCTGGAAGCCATACGGGCCCCGCGCTGCGGCGTCCCAGACCTGGGAGGCTTCCAGACCTTCGAGGGTGAACTCAAGTGGCAGCACCACAACATCACGTACTGGTGCGCGGCCGGATCCCGCGGGGGTGGGCGGTGTGGAGCCTGGAGGCAGGTCCGGGCGCATGCGGGGGCCGGAGCTGCGCACGTCCTGCTTTAGACAGCTCCCCGGGTCTCACTACCTAATACGCGGCCTGCGTGAGTGGCTCCACCTTCCGGGTAATGGGCCTCGCAATCCTATCCCTCCTGGTTAGGCTGACCGGAGGGTCCAACGAGAAAAACGCGTCTCAAATTTCTTTATGGACGAAAGCATGCAGCGCAGGGAGAGTCGTGTCTTCCGAAGCCGATAAGACCAGGGGTGCAGCTGATGCCCCCGCCCCGGCCTCTCATTTCTGGCCCCTTTCCTCCCGCCTTTCCCTGGCAGGATCCAAAACTACTCAGAAGATTTGCCCCGCGACGTGATCGACGACGCCTTTGCCCGCGCCTTCGCGCTGTGGAGCGAGGTGACGCCACTCACCTTCACTCGCGTGTACAGCTGGGACGCCGACATTGTCATCCAGTTTGGTGTCGCGGGTGAGAATGTGAGAAGGGGAAAGTCATGAGGGTCCTGGACGGGGGCCAGGGGCGAGGCAGGACCACGGAGCGGATAGATGACGGCTTTCTCTTTCGGCAGCCTCAACCCTGCCCTCCGGTCTCCCATCTGGCGCCCCCTCCTGCGGGATAAGGCGCAGCGCGGGGGCTCAGGGCTTGGAGGGGTGCGCGCAGGCAAGATTTCAGCTGGCACTGGACCCCTCATTCCCGCGCCCTTGAGGAACGCCAATTCCCTTCCTCTCCACCCGCTTCTTTAGAGCATGGAGACGGGTACCCCTTCGACGGGAAGAACGGACTCCTGGCACACGCCTTTCCTCCCGGCCCGGGCATTCAGGGAGATGCCCACTTCGACGACGACGAGCTGTGGTCGCTGGGCAAGGGCGTCGGTGAGATTCTGAGCCGCACCGGCCCCCGATTCCCTTCTCCCTTCTCATCCATCACCAGCCGCCCTGATTCCCGTCTCCCTCCTCCCGCAGTGGTTCCGACCAGATTTGGAAACGCAAACGGCGCGCCGTGCCACTTCCCCTTCACTTTCGAGGGCCGCTCCTACTCCGCCTGCACCTCCGACGGCCGCTCCGACGACATGCTCTGGTGCAGCACCACGGCCGACTACGACGCCGACCGCCTGTTCGGCTTCTGCCCCAGCGAGCGTGAGTGCGGGGTAGCGGCGAGGGTAGGGACGCCCTCAGGGGTCTAACGTCGCGGGTTCTAATCCCAGCTCCGCCACTAGTGCTGTGTGGCCTGCAGGTCCCTCTCTGGCTCTCTGGGCCCAGTTTCCTCATGTGTGAAATGAGGGCGGGAGGCGGGGACCGCACGGTCAGCCTGAGCCGACAGTGCGGGCCTCCCCAGGCCTCTACACTCAGGACGGCAACGCGGGCGGCGAGCCGTGCGTGTTTCCATTCGTCTTCGAGGGCCGCTCCTACTCTGCCTGCACCACCGATGGTCGCTCCGACGGCTACCGCTGGTGCGCCACCACCGCCAGCTACGACGAGGACCAGCTCTACGGTTTCTGCCCGACTCGAGGTACCTCCGCCCCACCTACCGGACTCAGCCCCGCCCCCTGGCCCTGCCTTGCCCCCGAGACGCGGCCCCTCCGCCCATCGGCTTGTCTCACCACGCCTCATTGGTCCTCAGGACCGCCGTGATCCCGCCCACCACCACAACCCCTCCTTCCAGTTGCCCCTCCCCCACGTCCATCACCGCAAGGCCTTATTGGCTCCGCCTTCGCCCGCTTCCAGGGTCGCGTCCTCAGGCCCCGCCCACCAGCCTTGCCCCACAGCGCCCCCTGGCCCTTTAAACGGGCCCCCAGCCTGCAGCTCCCTTGGCCCGCCCCTGGCTCCTGGTTGGACCCACCCACCCGGCTCACCCAAGGTCCTGGGTTTCTCCAGTGGACTCGACGGTGACCGGGGGTAACTCGCCGGGGGAGCTGTGCGTCTTCCCCTTCATCTTCCTGGGCAAGGAGTACTCGACCTGCACCACCGAGGGCCGCGAAGATCGGCACCTCTGGTGCGCCACCACCTCCGACTTCGACCGCGACAAGAAGTGGGGCTTCTGCCCGGACCAAGGCGAGTAGAATTCCGGGACTCTAGGACTAGGGGCGCGGCCGGGCCAGTGGAGGGGGGATGGCCAAAGCCGGGGGTGGAGCGGGTGGCGGGAACTCGTCCTGGCGCTCACGTCGCAGGCTCCCTCTTCCCTCCAGGTTACAGCCTGTTCCTTGTGGCGGCGCACGAGTTCGGCCACGCGCTGGGCTTGGACCACTCGTCGGTGCCGGAGGCGCTCATGTACCCCATGTACAGTTACACCGAGGGGCCCCCTCTGCATGAGGATGACGTGAAGGGGATCCAGCATCTCTATGGTGAGGGGTGGGGCAGAGATGAAGGGAGGGGAGGGAAGAGTGGGGCTCTGCCAGAGTACCGGAGAATGGGGGTGCAGTGCTGGGACTGCCGCTGCGGGTCAGTGCTTGGAGACGGCGAAGAAGAGCCCAGACCCCGGAGTGGGATAGAGGAGGGCTCAAAAGCCAGTCTAGCCACTTCAGGGCTAGGTGACCTTGGACCTGTTATCTCACTCCTCAGGGCCTCACTCTCCTCATCTGTAAAATGGGGTTAATAATAGTAAGAGCCACTTGTCATTAGCATTGTTTCCTCATGTAAAAAAAAAATGGGGATATTAAAGTATCTACAAAGGGTTTCTGTGAAGATTAAACAGCTAATGTGAGTTTATAAAGCTCTTGGCACTAAGTTGATCACATGCTGAGGGCTCTCTCCTGGGCCTGGAGGGTGAGGGGTGGGGGATCCTTCTACCTTGTGACCCTCAGCTTGACACAGCCAGGGATGAGATAATACAGCTTGGATGAAAGGCGGGGTATGAAAGGAAAGGGCCTGTCTGTGGTTGGGGGAAGGCGAGCCCCGACAGCTAATGTGAGGAGTGTGTGCCAAAGGGGGCCCCCTGGAGGGCCTTTGAGGGAAGGGGTGTTCTGTGGGCACAGGATATGGAGGTAAGAGGGTGTCTCATCTAGTGTCTCTTTTTAGGTCCTCGCCCTGAACCTGACCCACGGCCTCCAGCCACCACCACACCTGAACCCCAGCCCACGGCTCCCGCAACGCTCTGCCCCACGGGACCTCCCACTGACCGCCCCAAAGAACGCTCCACTGCGGGCCCCACCGGTCCCCCTTCAGCTGGCCCCACGGGTCCCCCTACTGCGGGCCCTTCTGCAGCCCCCACAAGGCCTTTGGATCCAGCCGAGGACCCCTGCAACGTGGGGATCTTCGATGCCATCGCGGAGATCGGGAACCGTCTGCACTTCTTCAAGGATGGGTGAGGCGGCAGGGGATTGACGGAGGGGGCTTGGCGGAGGGACCTGCATGTCCCTCCCTGCTCGCTGGCCCTCGGCTCAAGCCTCAGTGCCCCGCGTTTCCCTTTTCCCGTCCCCAGGAAGTACTGGAGCATCTCCGAGGGCGGGGGCCGCCGGGTGCAGGGCCCCTTCCGTATCACTGGCACCTGGCCCCAGCTGCCGTCCAAGCTGGACTCTGCTTTTGAGGATCCGCTCACCAAGAAGATTTTCTTCTTCTCTGGTTAGTCACCCCCTCACCCCCTCCACCCCCGCCGTCGAGGAGAACTGAGAGGCCAAGGATAAGCCACGAGAGACTGTACAGATGAGAAAAAGGCGCCCCTTCCTAACCGTGGCAGTTTAGCAAATTTATCTGGGGCGGAATTTCGGCCCTTCTCCGCGCCGCACCCTTGCACAACCGTACCCAGCGGCTGGGGAAAGGCCTTGCTGGGTTCTCCCCCATCACATTCAAGAGGAATACACGCTCCCTCCCCGCTCCGCGATCGATGCGACCCCTCTCCCCCCGCAGGGCGCCAGGTGTGGGTGTACACGGGCGCGAAGGCGCTGGGCCCGAGGCGGCTGGACAAGCTGGGCCTGGGTCCGGAGGTGGCTCGCATCACCGGGAGCCTCCCGCGCCGCGCGGGTAAGGCGCTGCTGTTCAGCGGGGAGCGTTTCTGGAGGTGAGAGTCACGGCGACCGCCGGCAGGGGGAGCCCGGGCGCCGCTCGCCAGCCCGCCGGCTTGCGGGCTCAGCGCCGGTGTCCTCGCCTCCTTCTTGCAGGTTTGACCTGAAGACGCAGATGGTGGATCCCAGGAGCGCCACCCTGGTAGACCAGATGTTCCCCGGGGTGCCCTTGGACACGCACGATATCTTCCAGTACCGAGGTGAGGGGCTGCGGGCGGGAGGCGGGAGGAGGGGGCGGGTCCCTCCGGAGACGTTTCCCAGGTTCTTGGACTCCCCTGCCTTAGTGATGGGCCAAATTCTGAGCAAGCAAGAAAAAACCCCTTGGGAACTGAGGCAAATGCCCCAGCACAGATCAGAATCCTATAGAGGCAGAGACTTTTCCTAGGACATTCAGGGAATCCGGGGCACAGCTGGGACCAGGGCTGATAGCTCTTTCCCCTCCAGCACAACACATGGTTTGCATGAAGTCTCGTTGCTTTATTAAACAAGATCTGTCACATGCCTATAATGTGCCAGGCCCTGAGCTGCTTCTGGGGAGCCAGTGTTGCATAAGACAATTCATAGCTGTGTGTCTTTGGGCCAGTTGATGCCACTTTCAGAGCCTCAGTTTCCCCACCTGTAAAATGGGGATTATAGTTGCAGTAATATTTGCTTTCTCTTTCTCTCTCACCACTCACATCCACGAGTTCTGTGGACTCTACTGCCAAAATATTTTGTGAAGCTGTCACTTTTCACCATCTCATTTGTAAAAACCCTGGTCCATGCCATCCTGGTTGTCCAATATCTTTAATATATTCTCTGGGAGTAGAGGACAATGGCCCTGAGGGTGATCCCAGACCCATTCCAAGGTCAAGAAACTAACATGATCTGACCCCTGTCCCCACCTTTCTGTCTTCATCTCCCTCCACTACTCCTGTCGTTCACTCGCTCCACCCTCCTGCCCCTGGCTGTTCTTTAAACATATCAAGGCCATTCCTGGATCAGGGCCCTTGCTCCATTTGTTCCCTGTCTGGAAGGCTCTTCTCCCAGATGGTCTCCTGGCAGCCTCCCTCTCATCCTTCAGGTCTAAGCGCTAAGGCCACCTTTCCAGAGAGGCCTTCTCTGACCCTCATTATTTATACATACACTCATTTTCATTTCCTCCATGGCTTTTTTTTTTACATTGTCCAACCAATCTCAATTACTTGTTTGCTTGCTAATTATCTGTCTTACCCTACTAGATTGCAGAGAACTGAGATCATGCCTGTATTTTTCTCTGCTGTATCCACAGTTCCTCAAACAGTGCTTGGCACATAGCTGTTGCTCAACAAATATTTGTGGAATAAATGAATGAATTTGTTGAATGAATGTTGCAGGAATTGTTCTGAGCATTAGAATAGGTCATCTGTTCATTTATATGTTAATTCATTCATAAAATGTGTACAGAGCACCTATCACGTGCCAGGTCTGTGTCAGTGGTTTGGACATAGATGTCTGCACCCTCCAGCATCTCATAGGAAGGTGGAGGAGATGGAGGTGTCATTGAAAGCCTTGGAAAGATCTAGAAAGGGCAGGAGGGATGATTGTAGAGCTCTTGCTCCTGTTTCTGTATGTGTCTGTAGGACAGTTGGAATCATCCCCCGCTGTCTGTTTCTCCCCTGCAGAGAACGCTTACTTCTGCCAGGATCGCTTCTTCTGGCGCGTGAGTTCTCAGAATGAGGTGAACCAGGTGGACCAAGTGGGCTACGTGAACTTCGACATCCTGCAGTGCCCCGAGGACTAGGGCTCTCCATCCTGCCTGGCAGTGTAGTGCAGGTCCCCACGGCGACCATCCTCTAGCAGGGAGGAGCCAGTTTGCCAGCTAGAACTGATGGATCTATTCTAGGAGCCAGGGGAGGAGGGAAAGTGGGCTGGCCCTCTCCTCCCACCTTCCTTTTTTGTTGGAATGTTTTTAATAAACTTGGATTCTCTAATCTTGAGAATCGGTTTTTAAATTAATTGATTAAACTGATGAACAGCTTATTATGTGCCAGACGTGTTCTAAGAACTTCCTAGGTATTATCCTTACAATCACCCTACTAGGAAGGTATGCTGTGATTACCCCTATTTTAAGCCAAGAAATGGCCTACCCATTATTCACTCACCAGACGTTTACTGAGCCCCTTCACAGAGCCAGGCCCTGTGTTGGACACTGGAGATAGATGCATTGGACTGTTTCTGCCGTCTCCATGCGTCTCCAACTTGAGGGTGTGCAAGAATGCCCCAGGGACTTGGCTTCCAATGTAGAGAGCTCAACTCAGTTTTGAGGGTGATTCTATGGTGGGGGGTGGGGGTGGGATCATGCTTGGAGAGTGTACAGTGTGTGACCCCCTTTTCTAGAATAATGGTGCACGTATGCCTGGGCGTGTGCTATTCTGTGTTGTGGGTGAGGTTGGGAATGTTTCCCAGCCAAGATGACCTCTGAACTTGAACTGGAATGATGAGCAAGAGTTTTTTCCTGTGCAAGTGGGACAGTCTTCTTAGAGGGTAATTTACTAAAAATTGTGAAACCTAAAAAATGTGACTACTCTCTAACCCTCACATATGTGTACCCAAAACAATACCTAGAGGATATTGATTGCAGCATTTTTTGTATCGCGAGAAACTGGAAACAAGCAGAGTAAATGCCCAAGAGTAAGACAAGTGGAAATAAACCATGGATTATATACCCCCTG
>JAQZBX010051677.1:0-19327 GCA_029593785.1 Cabassous unicinctus | reverse complement strand
TTCTGTAAATGTCTATTAGGTCTAGGTCCTCTAATGTATTATTCAAAGTCTTTGTTTCTTTATTGATTCTCTATCAAGATGTTCTTACTAATGGTGATAATGGTGTATTAAAGTCCTCCACTATAATTGTAGAAGCATCTATTTCTCCACTTAGTTTTTCCAGTGTTTGCCTCATGTATTTTGAGGTGCCCTGGTTAGTTGCATTGATGTTTATGATTGTTCTTACTTCTTGGTAGATTACCCCTTTTATTAATATATAGTGTCCTTCTTTGTCTCGTACAATATTTTTCCATTTAAAGCTGAATATGTCTGATATTAGTATAGCTACTCCTGCCCTTTTTTGGTTAATTTTTGCTAGTAAAATTTTATGCCAACCATTCACTTTCAGCCTCCTTGCATCCCTGGGTTAAAGGTGGGTTTCCTGTAGACAGCATATAGATGGGTCATATTTCCTTAACCATTCTGCCAATTTGTGTCTCCTAACTGGTGAGTTTAATCCATTAACATTCAATGTTATTACTGTCAAGGAATTACTTATATTAGCTGTATTTTCTTTAGGTTTATGTATGCTACATGTTGTTTTTATTTCTCTTTTTATCTTTTTAGCTGGTCTTACACTCTTCTTCATTTCTCTTTCCCTTGTTTTATCCTTTTGAACTACAGAATGCCCTTTAGTACTTCTTGAAGTGTATTATTGACATATTTTCTTAAGTTCTGTTTATCTGTGAATATTTTGAACTCTCCCTCATATTAGAATGCCAGCTTTGCTGGGTAGGGAATTCTCAGCTAAAAGTTTTTTTTTTTTTCTTTTAGCACCTTAACTATATCACATCACTGCCTTCTTGCCTCTATGGTTTCAGATGAGAAATCAGCTCTTAATTGTATTTAGCTTCCCTTGTATGTGGTGGCTCTGTTTTCTCTTCCTGCTTTCAGTATTCTCTCTTTGTCCTGAGCATTGGACACTTTGACAAGGATATGTCTTAGAGTAGACCTGTTACTCTTTATACTTTTTGGGGTTCACTGGCTTCTTGGACATGTATATTCATCTCCTTCAATAGGGTTAGGAAGTTTTCAGGCATTATTTCCTCCAACACTCCTTCTGTCCCCTTTCCTTTCTCTTCTTCCACTGGGATGCCTATAATGCCTATGTTTGTTCGTTTTATGCTGTCATTCAAATCCGTAATTCCATGCTGAATTTTTTGTATCTTTTTATCTATCTGTTCTACTATCAGTTTAATTTCAGATGTACTGTCTTCCATATTGCTGATACTTTCCTCTGCCTGTTTAAATTGGCTGTTGTGTGCTTCCAGTGTATTTCTGATTTCTTGGATTCTGCCATTCATCACTATCATATCCATTATCTTTTTATATATGTTTGCAATTTCTTCAGTATTTTCTCCCAGTGTCTTCTTAATATCCTTAATCTCTTCCTTCACTTCATGAATTGATTCATGATATTTGTTTGGATATCTCTGATTAGTTGTTTCATATTCTGCATCTCCTCTTGGTTTTTAGTTTGTTCATTGGACTGAGCCATGTCTTCCTGTTTCTTAGTATGGCTTATAACTTTTTGGTGGTTTCTAGGTATCTGTTTATCTTGATGCTATTATTCAGTTGATTAGCTTCTCACTCTAATCTATGGCTTTATTTGGTTGTTGTTTTGTGCATATGTGCAACTTTGTTCTTGTCTATGTTCCTTTGAAATAAAAAATTAGGAACAGAGAAAAGGACATAGATCTGAAAAGAAAAAGGATAATAGTAATAATAATATTAAAAGGTAGGAGCAGAATCATACAAGACAGTTAGTTGTTTTGGCTTCTTCATCTCTCTGACCCTCTGTCTTCTGGGAGTTGTGAAGCAGTGTCCTGGTTTGATATACCCCAAAGAAGGTCCCCAAGGCAGTCTCTGGTTCTTTCTCTGTTGTTTTACTGAGAGCTGAGCCTTATCTGCCTAATCCATTGTCCATGTTACCACAATCCTTGTAATTTTATACAAAATTCCCTTATCAGACCAGATAGAGTCCCTTATATGATTTGAAAACATTTTCTCCCATTCTGTGTTGGAAACTCTTTATTATGCAAAGCAAAATGTGCTACTTTACTTACACAAGAAACAGATATGAATACAGAAAAGTATCCAAATTTGGCAAAAGATAACCAAGAGCCATTTTTCACCAAACACATGGCTACTGTGTTATCCAACCCTAAGCTTGTCATTCTGGATAATATACCCATATACAAAGAAAGCTTCTTTGCACCACTAAATTTTTCCAATTATTAAGGTGGAACTAATAATTCTGTATCATCTCATTTTAAAAAAGAACTTGAAAGTTGCATATTTAAATGAAAATCTTCCAATTTTAAATGTTGATGGCTCATTTTAAAATTAAGGTATAATATATATACTCAAAGGGCACGAATCATATATACATACATACATATGAACACAAAGCCATATAACCAACACCTTCACCAAGAAACAGAAGTTTCCCTTGTGCTCCTTCCCAGGTAATAGTAAATTTTTTTACAGCACAGACTAGATAAAAGTTGTACGCAGGGAGCAGACAGTTCTTCAGAGACCCTGGGTTAAGATAATGAGGTGGGGAGTTTCATGTCAGAAAGACTGAGCTCCACTTACCACAGGCTCCAGGAAATGAGGAGGAGAGACTAGGAAGCAAGTGAAAGAAGAGGAAGAAGCAAATAAAGTCTCAGGGCATGGAAGGAGGGCTTTGTTTGTTTTTGAAAAATAAATGAAAAACAAACCAAGGAGTGAGGAGGAAACCCACTCTAATCTGGATCTGGAAAGTGGCCATTCTTTACCTGAAATCTATGGGAATCAGATTCTTCAAATGTAACCCAGATTATAGTTGAATCAAGGACATGGTAGGAATATTCCATGAAGATGCTTAGTATGTAGGAGAGTTTGATTTGTATGAAAATGGCTTTCAGAACAAAGCTTTCAAAGTGAGGGAAATGAAAGGCTATGTCTCAAAACTGAAGAAACATTCTCCTACTTTATAGGAATAAGAATATTGTGGAAGTCGTTCCTTTATTCATTCATCCTACATATTTGTGAAGACCTACTAAATGCTACATGACTAGAGGGTTTTTTAATCTGGGCAGTGACCAATATTGAAGGGACTGTGGCTCATGTTAGGATAAGCTAGCAATAAAATTAACACAAGGATAAGTTTCATCCTGAGAAGGAAGAAAATAGCAGCAAGCTAGTTCAGGCCTTTTTGGAATGAGCCATCGCTGGCTAGACCCAGAGTAACATGATTTAGAGAAGTCTAACATGGATTAGGCAACAAAGTGGTTAATGCATTTCTAGAGTCCTAAGCACACCTTGGTAGTTTCTCCTTCCATTTTAAGATGTGTTTTTATATAGTGAAGATTCCATTTAACTTAAAAACATTTTCATTTTTCTTAGATGGTACAAATGAGAACATCCAAAACCCATTGGACTATAGACAAGGGTATCCTTCAAGTCATTTAAAGTCACACACTGAAATAAATAAGAATCTTTTTAAAAACTAAGGAACCTTCTCCCATAAAACTTATCCTAGTGAATAGTGACTGGTGTGCTCTTTGTACCCATCTGACACTCATAATTCTTTCCCCACTCCAGGTCCTGTGATCCATCATTGCAGGGGCATTGCATTATCTTTACTTGGCATTCTTCACCTGGATGCTCCTTGAAGGACTTCACCTCTTCCTTACTGTCAGGAACCTCAAGGTGGCTAACTACACCACTGCAAGCAGATTCAAGAAGAGCTGCATGTACCCCGATGGCTATGGAATTCCAGCTGTGATTGTGGCTTTGGCTGCAGGGTTCAACCTCCATGGTTATGGCATATCTAAGCAGTGAGTGTGGTATGAACTGGTGGTATCACAGAAAGGCATATATATCTGTCTACATGTGAATCCAATGGGTGTAAGGAAAAGTTGAGTTGGCTCTTAAACAGTTGATAAAAATACTGAACATTAATTCTGCCAGTTTTGTGCAAAGTCCTTCATATGCACTGTTTCTCTTCACCTTCAGAATAACCCTAAGAAGAAAGTGCTATTATTATAATCTCTTTTTTTTTTATTTTTTATTTTTTACCTAATTAAAGTGAGATCTACAGAAAGGGTAAGCAATACTTCCAAGGTAACACCAATAACAAACTTGAAAGTATATGGACTCTGGGGCCTGAATGCCTGGCTCAAATTTAAGGTCCCTCACTTACTAGCTAGATTAAGTCAGTTAAATTCTTTCTTATTTTTTTCTCATCTCTAAAATGTGGATAACATTAGTCTACTTTACAGCACTTAGAATAGTGCCTGACAAAAAGCAAATATTATATAACTATCATGTATTTACATCATTTATTTTATATCATATTTATAAATGCTACTACTATTGTTTTCTTTTTCAGTTGCTGGATCAACATACATAAAGGCTTTATCTGGAGTTTCATAGGACCCGTATCTACAGTCATCTTGATATGTTTGTATTATGTTTGTTTTCAATCTTATTTTGGAAGTTAAAAATAGGTACTATTTTAACATTCATTTGTTTCCTTTAAGATGGCAATTGCTTGAGGATGTTTAATTGTTGATGGATACAGAGGAAGACATCTGTGCATCTTCAGTACCTAGTATATCGTAGGTGCTTAATGAATATTTCTTGAATAAATTAAAGAATTGATATAGAAAAAGATAACTGTTAATATGGTCAAGTTAATGTGATTTCAAAGAAATTTGAGTGTCCTAAAATGTACTTCAAAGTTTATATTTCTGATTCCTATTTAGGATATAATTGATGATTAGAAAGTATAAGTTATGATATGCTAATATAACAAATATGTCTTGAAATCTAAGTGGTTTATTGAACAAAGATTTATTTTTTGCTCCTCCAAATTCATGCTTGGGTAAAGAGGCTTTCCTCCAAGTTGTGACTCAAGAATGAAAGCAGCTTTAATTTGTGACTCTGATATGTCAATATGTATCTCTTTGGTCACTGACAAAAGGGAAGAATGCTGGAACACTGGACAGACCTCAGACTTACAGCAGGCTACCAACATCCCACTTACTAAAATTTAGTCACATCTTCCAGACGATCTGCAAATGATGCTTGGAAATGTCTTCCCATGTGCCCACATGCCCAGGAAGAAGAAATAATGGGAAGGTTGCATTGCATTTTTCCTTTCTCACGTGACCCTCTCCACATGGTTCTTTTGTACTCCTGCTGGCATGTCTAGTGGTATCTGTAGTTTCCTCCAGATTAGTCTCAAAATCTTACAACTATGCAGCAATGATTTTACCCTGGTTCTCTAGTGCTCTCTATGTTGACTGTACATACTGGCCAGCAAGTGTCAGTATATCTATTTTATCCTCAGATAAATATTATCTTTTATTTGATAACCCTATGGATTTTGAGAGATTGCCTTTCTTCCCTCAATAAAGAAGTGTCCAAGATTCAAAGCACAAGGTAAGAAAGGCTCAGGTAATTAGAAGCATTTAGCATAAGTTGTATTCCTGTAGGATTTTTTTTACCACACAGGTGATGCAATATGGATTTTCTAGTTATGCAAGAAAACATGTGTGTGTGTGTGGAGAAGGAAGTGGGAATGGAAGGGGACAGGTGGAGGGAGGGAAGTGTTACTCATTGAGGACCAGACACTTTATTATGACACTGTGAAGTAGATATATTTATACTATTTTACAAATGGGGGAACAAACAGTTCAGGGTGACACCTGTATATTAGAAAATGATTTCTGCTTTATATAAAAGTTCTTTTTCTGTAGGATTCCTTTAATTCAAGGTGAGCAAACCACAGCCCATACATAAAATATGGACCTCTATTTTTGTACAGCCCATGAGCAAAATGGTTTCTATTGTTTTAAATGGTTGGGGAAATATCCAAAGAAAATATTTAATAACATGCAAGTGTTATATGAATCTCAAATTTCAGTGTCCATAAAGTTTTATTGGGACACAGTCATATTCATTCATTTACACAAGTTGCTTTTGCACTAAAATGACCAAGTATGGCTTACCAAGCTAAAAATATTTACTATCTGGCTCTTTACAGGAGACATTTACTAAGACTTCCTTAAATAACAAGGGAGAAGTTACCCAGCCTATTTACATATAGGTTTATATGCAACCACATAAACAGTAATTTGCAGAGTTGATTAGTATGTTAGAACCACTATCAAAGGAGGAGCAATCTTGAATTAAAAGAGTACATATTTGAAACCTTAAAATTAATGATAAAATACCATCCCAATTGTAAAAATTCATTTTAGAGGAACACATCTAGGAAATAAATATACATTCATTTATTGCAGTTAATATAAATATGCACTCAGTTTTTACAGTTAATGATAGCCATTGCTTTTAAAAAATTAAGTACTTATTCATTATTGTTTCTTCAACACATTTTACATTCATGAACATCATTTCCCCAAGTGAAAGGGCCTTCAATAATTGCAAAAGGAAGCAAATGAATCCCTGCAGGAAGGACAAAACAATATTCAGAAGAGAAGGTGGTGAGATTAGTGATCCTCCATCTTGGTTTTAACAGGATGCTAACGTTTAAAGCCATTGCTCAGCTCTTCCTCTTGGGCTGCTCCTGGTGTCTGGGCTTCTTCTTATTGAGCCAGTAATGGAACCATTCAGATCAGTCATTGCCTATACTTTCACCATCACCAATGTTCTACAGGGCGTCTACATCTTCATGGTCTATTGTCTCCTCAATCAGCAGGTAACATGAGCATCGTGTCCTCATCTTACCTCTCACAGTTACAGTCCTTCTTCCTCTTTTGCATAGGCTAATCTCCTCACAAGTTTGTCCTCTCCTTTCTGCCACTTTACTTGCCTATCGGTGTTCCTGCTCCTACTGTTCTATGACTAAGTCTTGGTAGTCCCTCCCTCTGCTTTATGATTTTCCAGTTTCCTAACACAGGCTCTGCATTGTGGATTTGATGGTAGCTTTTTCATTCATGATCTCAAGTCCGGAACATGGGTTCCGATGGAAAAAATATTTAAGATATGGGCACCAAGCTTTCCAATTCTTAATATTCAAATTATATTGTAATTGTTATTAAATGCCAGGACTTGTGCAAATCCATTTTCTGCTTTTTGACGAGAGAAGTCAAGATGAAAGAAGAAGCCACATAAATAGATATACATATAATTACAATTTTTGATTCATATTATGGGAGAAATTGTGTTTGGAATCATCTCAACTAGTGGGTTCTTTAGACATAGAGGTGAGGAGGTGAATTTGAACAGGAGTCAGCATGGCACAGAAAGGAAGAAAATCTGTTGTGTAGTCCCTTAGATGATTTCTGCAACTAAATGAACAATAAGATAGTTTTGTGAGTATAGGAGAAAGTGTTGGGAAGTGAATTTCAAAAACTAGACACTGGGGATATCATGTAGGGTCTTTAAGCAGTGGTTTTGAATTTCACTGACTAGACAAGTTGGTAGCTATAACAAGATGTCATTTTATTTGGGATGCTTTATTTTGAATTCCCACCAGTAAAGAATAAGCATACCTGTTTCTCTCTACCTGCATCAATGGACAGTTTATCCAAGTTTTGGTCAATTTAATAGGTGAAATAGGTCTTATCTGTGCAGTTTAATATGTCATTCTCTTACAATGAATGAGGTTCTTCATATTTTCACATATTTAAGGATCATTTTCAATATCCTTTTTGTGAACTGACCATTTATGCCTCATTTTCAAATTGGCTATTGATCTTTTATCCTGCTGATTTCTAGGAGTTCTGTATATATTAAGGATACAAGCTCTTTGTCTGTGATAAGCTACCGATATATCTTTCCAGTTTGCTGTTTTATTTTGATTTTGCTTGTGTTTTATTCAAGTAAAAGCCCTCATAAGTTCTTAAACTCAGAGGCCTAAAATATTAGTTTACGCCATTTTATTTACAAACTTATTTGACTCCCGTGTTGTCTTCTCCTTTGTTCACTGAACAACCTCCTTTTCTAATCTTTCTCCCTAAAATACTGTGTATTCTTCTGTTTCTATTGACTGTTGACTTATTTTTTGCATGCAGCTTTTCTCATTATAAAGCCATTAACAGAAGTAGCAAATTCATGCCAAAGGCAACTTTTGAGATACCTGTGCAATTTTATATTAGCAGAATACTGCACTTGGTCAACTACAGCTGTGTCCTCAGCTTGTATTGAATGGATATAAAAACAGAAATCTGTTGCAATCTATCCTTTCCTTACTCTTTTGGTTATTGTAATGTCTTTGTAGATGTGAAATGTCCCTGAACTCACTAACATACATCATTGTATTGCTGCTAAATGACTGTAGAGAATGAATCCTATCTGTATTAACCTACGAAACACATTTAATATTCTTATTGTGGAAGACAACTATATTAGTTTCCAGTACTGCTGTAATAGATTACCAAACATGTAATAACTTAAACAGTACAAATTTGGTATCTTACAATTCCGGAGGTCAGAGCCTTGCTTGGATGAAATCAAGGTTTCAGCAGGTTCTAGAGAAGAATTTGTTCCTCGTCTTTTCCAGTTTCTAGAGTGCTTCCTCATTCCTTGACTAGCAGTTCCCTTTCATTTTCAGAGCCAGGAATTGCATCATTCTGACTTCTGCTTCCACTGTCACATCTTTTCTGATTCTCCAGGCCCCTTTCCCTTGCCCTTACAATTTCATGAGACCCTACACATGTAATCCAAGATAATCTCCCCATCTCAAGATTCTTAACTTCATCCCATCTGTAAAGCCTCTTTTGCCACAGAAGTTGACATATTCACAAGGTCCAGGGATTAGGTCATGGGCATCTTTGGGGGACCATGATTTTGCTTACCACAGAAACACAGTTTAATTCCCTTATCCACAACATATTTCCCTGCTAATTAGTACTACCGAAAATGAAGAAGACCTGGAACAGACAATAGTATGGTTTCATATAGCATATTCATTTCATTATTCCAGCAACCTTCCTGAGAGGGCTATGGAGATACCAAAGTTACTGGGCTTTCCTTGGGGCATAGATTAGTGGATATGGGGTCAGGAAAATTGGCAATATTTGGCATCTTTATGGTAGTTTGTCTTAATATTTTTAACCTCATTCAAATGAATGTTTGATTAATTCATCATAGCTAGTATCACACACACACAAAGACTATGTGGAGCACCCTCTGGCATATATATATATGACAAGAGTTTAAGTTCTTGATCTATCAGTAACACCTACATTCGGTGTCTTTTGCATTTCTCATCTGCTGTTTCTATTCCAAGCTCTTTTTTGTATTTTTTGCTCTTCATCCCGTATGCGGATGGCAGAGTAGGTCTTAAATAAGACTTATTTTCATGAAGGTGTTATTTTTACACAAAATAAAGGAAAATTTTCATAATGTTTAGTGTATATATCCTCCTGATAATCTAATAGATTGAAAATTTTAATATTACCTTACAAAAGAAACATAAGAGTGTTTAGGTAAGTAACTCAACCAAACTGGATAGAAAATCATTTTACATAAAATTCATTTATGCCACAACTTCAATTCCTGTGCTTGTAATTTTACAAGCCTAGCTTTGGGCTTCTCACATTTTTTAGCCACTATTAGGTGCTTTTCAACCTTACTTGTCCTCAAAATATTTTTGTCTCCTTATGTAGTGTATTTCAGAGAACTTGCTTCTCGTTCAGTGCTATTATTTTTATCTTTCTGGTTTCTTGTCATATGAAAATGCATTAAGGATGTAGAACAATTGGATGCAGCCATTTCTGTTCATTCTTTGGATATGTACCTTAAAGTCTAGCAAAAGGTATGGTATTTATTGTGCTATTCTTAAAATAATATTTCGCATTGCTGTATTTTAATAAACTTTTAACCAGGAACCAAGAGTTTCCTTCAAGAGATATTTTATGTCCAAACTTGTTTTATATGAGCCCAAATTCCATGAAAATTCAAATGCAGCAAATGAGATCAATTTAAAAACAATTTATTAGAGAAATTGTGGGTTTACCAAACAATGAGGCATAAAATACAATATTCCCCTACACTGTGTCACAACCAACCTCTCCCATTGGTTTGAAATATTTGTTACCATTGATGATAGCACCTTTTAAAATTGTTCTATATTTTATAGTAGTAGGTACCATTTATTGAGAGAGTTTATGTTCCTGACGCTGTGTAAAGCAATTTACATGGGTTACCTCATTTAAATCACCAAATACAAAGACCTGTGTAATATTTCCTATTCTTATTATATTTTAAAATTTAAATTAGAGAAGTTGTACATTTACAGAAATGTTATGTAAAAAATACAGCATTCCAACATAGTTCCCTATTCCTGGCAGGTTGCATTAGTGGGGTACATTTGTTACAGTTAATGAAAGATTATTAAAATAGTGCTATTAATTATTATCCTTATTTTACATTAAATGTTTTTTGCATGTACCACCTTATAATTAACACCTTTTTTTAAACTTGTCATACATTGTAATAATTTATGAAAGACATTATTTTATATATATAATATTTTTATTTTTTAAAAAGATATTTAGTTCACAATGTCCATCTCATCTACTTGTTAGTTGTCCTGGGTGAGTCCAATGAAGTGGACAGTAAGTGTTGCAACTCTGCTAAGGCTCAGGGCCCAAAGATTTAAGTCTCTTGCACACATACCTAACAATTCTAGTACTAACTATAGGTTCAAATAGAAGGGGCAGAAGAACCATGTGTAGGGAAACCACAACTGAATCCAACTCCATTACACTGGGGAGCATAAATTCCAAAGTAGGGTCAACTGGCAGGACACCAAAGTCCTGAGCTGGATGCCCTGCTTAGAGTGTCTAGATGTCTCCAGGGCTCTCAGGAGCACCATTTGAGGCAATATTTACTTTGGCAGTCAATGAGATCCTGCTGAGATGTGCATAAGAATAACCTCTGGAATGACCTCCCAACTGACTTTGAAGTCTCTTAGCCATATAAACTCATTTGTCTTTACATTTTCCCCCTTTTGGTCAAGGTCCTTTTCCAGTTGCATTGCTGGTTCTTGTTTGGTAGTAATGCCTTGGTGTCAGGAAGGCTCATCCCCGAGAATCATGTCCTACACTGGGGGGAAGGTAATGCATTTATATGCTGAGTGAAAGAACATTCTTATACCTATGCTATTAACTATAGTCCTTTGTCTACAATAAGGTTGTCTGTGTTATACAGTATTATGTTTCATCTTTTAAATTTTTGTAGTTACCTATGTTTTGCCTTTTAACCAGATTCAAGTATGTAATTCATTGCCATTAATTATACCCACAGTAATGTGCAATCAAAATGTAATCATTTTTAATGAATAAATTCCTTTTCTCCTTTTGTCAATCTTTCAATGTTTTCCATTGTTCTTAAGTTTCAAAGCTTTAAAATGAACTACAGAATCGGCATAGTCTGACCCCTGCCAATCTCTTCTCACATCTTCTCCATCTTCATTCAATTCCAGAAACTCTGCTCCCTCAGTGCACCTGCCAAGCTCAACATCATTGCTCAGGATGTCCCCGTGCTTATAATATTATTTTCTACCCCTCTGCCCCCTTCCCTGCTTACTCCTAAATGCCAGTTTTCTAACTAACTCCTGTCCATCCTTCAGGTATCATCTCTAATTTTCCTGTCATTGGAGACTTTGTTCTTATTTGCTATATCTAGATTAGGGCATTCACTTCTATTCTGTTATTGCATCCTGAATTTCCCTTCACACTCCAATGCTAACAAAGCAACCTTTTCAACTAGATTCCTGAGGATAGTTTCTGGTTCTATTTGTTCACTTTTGTATTTTCACAGATCACAATATTTCAGAGATATTAATCCATATATGATGGATGAATGAACATATGCCACAAAATGAAATTCACATGTAACACCACAGTTTTCCACACTGGCACATTGATTGAATTAAGATATTGATGTCTATTGTGTACCAGGCAGTGTATATAGAAGACATTTCCTCTGAAATGTTAACGAGTTAAAATTATAATGTCACAGAGGAGTAAATTAAGATTCAATAATACAGTATTAGTGAACATGAATTTGACCACGTAAATGGGACTCAGAGGAGAGTGAGTGAAAAATCTAATCTCATCTTCCATTTTAGTACTTTTTACTAAGTAAATGTATTCATTTAAATTTTTTTTTCAGGTGAGGGAGGAGTACAAAAAGTGGATTAATAAGCTACCAAAAATGACTTCATCTGAGAGCTTTACACTGCCAACCTCCACCACAAACAACCATGTAGTAAGATGACTTCCTGACTCAGCCCACGCTGGGTGCATGAGCTAATCACTTCTGCCTGCAGTTGGTTCTGCTCCCTGAAATTATGGGATCATGCTGTGATTCCTGGTACAGAAACCAGTTAACATTTATGTATTGTCTTAGTTTCTATCTCTTGACTGTGAGCACTTCCAGAGCTAGGGATGATAAGGTGCTTATCCATGCATTATCTGTGCTGCAAATAATTTTGCTTTTCTGGGATTATTTGTTTCTGTCTGAGTCCAAATCTTGGAGATATAGAAACATAGATGAATATCATTGTTGAGTGGTGTACAAGGTCCCCAAGTGTACTTTACTGTTTGCTTTAATTTAACTTTGCAGTAAACCTTAAACATGCTTGTTTATTCTTTGTGACTTTCCAAGATGAGCCACAGATTTCTTGAGAACCGTGGATTTATTTTTCTGTAGAAGACATTCTTACACACTGTAGAACACTTTATAGAACAGTTTTCAAAAGAAAATAGTTTAAGATGCTGGTAAAGGCAAAACAGTACCTGGAGAAAGAGATAGGACCTTATGAACCACTTCTTCTATTTGATGACTATGATGAAGGAAAAGTGAAAGAAAAACAAAGGGATTTCTTTGGGTGTTAAGAGTAGGAAACCTTGGTTCCTGATGCTACAGATAATTTAGTGTGACTTTGGGCTCAGTTGCCTCATCTGTGAGACAAAGTGGACAGACTCCAGCATCCTCTTGCTCAATTTCAGACCTTTGTTTCCAATATTTGCTAAAAGTAAACTTATATCTAGAAGGACAGTCTTTACCTGAGATTCATACTTCCTATGAAGCCTTGCTTTTTATCAGGTTTCAGAAATGACTTTAACTAATCTTTCAATATTACTTCTTTTTATTCCCCTCCCACATACTCACATATGGAGATGGAAAAATCAGACAATTCATTTGGAAAAAGAAGAAACAGTTCAGTCCGAAAATTACAAGCTGCTTCATGTCATCATTTGCTTCAACTCCTGGTTTTGAAAAGGAAAATAATCAGCCTGTTGATGATTTGATATTATCCAAACATCATTAAGAACTGCTTCTTCATGTAGTAGAATTGTTGGTAGAAGGTATGCTTTGTTTCAATAATATTTTGTGCAATGCATCACTTAATAGCCTCACATTTTTGAATGTTTTGCAGAAAAATGCATAATTTTAAATGTACATTGCAATGAGTTTTGCAGTTGTACATACATGTGTAATTATCACCTATCACATGTGTAATAAAGATTTAGAACATTTCTTTCACCCCTGAGAATTATCTTATGATCATTTCTAATCCTTTATGCCTAAACCTCCACAACAGAAGCAAGTATCATTCTTACTTCTATTACAGTAGTTTAGTTTTGCCAGGTATTGTAGTTCATATATTTGGAATCCTACAGTATGAATTTTCAGGTTTGTTTCCCTTTGTTCACAATAATGCTTTTGAAATTCACCCATTTTTTGAATATATTGGTAGTTTTTTCCTTTCTATTGCTGAATAACATTACTCTGTATTTTATACCATATTTTCTTTATTCATTTTCCTGTGGATGGATATTTAGTTTTTGGCAGTTTTTGCTATTATGAATAAAGTTGCTATGAACATTTATGAAAATCTTTTAGTGGCTACATGTTTATACTTTTCTTGGGTACATATGTATGAGTGGAATTTCTGTGTCATATGGTAGGTTAATGATCAGTTTAAAAGAAACCACCAAACAGTTCAATGAAATGTTTGTAATAGATTTTACTCACACCAAGAATATGTGATAGTTTGAGTTCCTCTGCATCCTGAACAACACTTGACATTGTCAACCTTTTCACTCTAAGTTATTCTAGTAGGTTAACATATATTGAACTCATTGTGGTTTTAATATATTGAACTCCTTTTCATGTGTTTACTGGCCATTTATTCATCATGGTTATAAAAAACGTTCAAGTTTTTGTCCGTTTCTTCTTTGGGCTGTTTATAGTAATTCAGCGTATGTTAGTGCTTAGGTTTTTTGTCAGGTATATGTATTAAGGATATTTTCTTCTAGACTGTGGGCACCATCCTATTTTATTTTACACAGTATTCTTTATTCTGTTTTAGTTCTTATTGCAGTGTGCATTGATCCTAATATCACAGCACAACTATGGTCTCTTTGTGTGTGATATAATCCAATACATGCTGACATGCTATGTACCAACATATTATGCTTTACTGTCAGTTCAATATGGGACATTAACGTCATGGTTGGGATCTTAAAATAGATATATCAATATAAGTGTTGTGGACAATTGTTAAATGCCTTCCTATATCTACATTCCCCTTATTTTATTTCTAACATGCAGGTTTTTGAATCAATTGCTTTTTCCTCATTATGCAGATTTTATGTGATTGCTTACCGCTGACCCTGCCCTTTTCCCCAGGCATGAGGTCTTTTGACGTAACACTATTACAAAATTCCCTCCCATATGGTGCAATGAATGGGGAGAAAATGAGCAAAGGTCAAATTTGAGCAATGGGAGGTAGGTAATTCCAAGATTTGTGTGCAATATATCAAAATTTATAGAGGCTAATACATCCTTGTTTTTTCTTAAGCAAATTTAAGTTTGGTTTTCTGTTATTGCAACCAAAAGAAACACAAGTTATGCAGTTATTTTAAAGTTATGACAGAGATTATGGGTACATCATTGTGTCTATCTTTATATCATAACAGTATGACATATTATTTTAAATATTCTGTCTCTTTTTTCCCTATTTGTCCAGCTATTCTCATTAATTATCTATCTCTATATTCATTCAGTCTCTCCATTCCTCCATCTACCCATTCTCCTTCTATCCCTCTATTTTCCGCTTATTGTTTTTATAATAAAAGAAAACAGACCAATATGTCACGTCCTCAAAATTAATGCATGTAACTATGAACTGTATTCTTCAAAAATTGAAACTTAGTGGATGCTCTAGGTTCCAAGGGTCGGCAGAAGAAAGAATAGAATAAATGGAACATGAGACATTTTTAAGGCATTTTCTTCATGATCTTGCAATGACTGATACAGGCCATTATAAATGTTGTCAAAAACTATAAAAGTGAGGGGAGTGGATGTAGCTCAGTTGTTGAGCATCTACTTCCCATGCATGAGGTTCTGGGTTCAATCCCAGTTACCTACAATAACCTCAACAAGAAAACATAAAACCTCTAAGTGTATGGTACACAATGTAAACCATATTGTAATCCATTGACCATGGTTAGTAGCAATATTTCAATATTTGCTCATCAATTGTAACTAATATACCATGCTTATGTAAAATGTTATTAATAGGGGAAAATGTGAGAAGGGGAGGCAGTGAGGTATACGGAAATCCACTATCTTTTCTGTGTGTCTTTTCTGTAACTTAAAATTTCATAAAAATAAAGAGAAAAAAATTAAGACATTAGGAGAACCTACAGAAGAAATTTCCACTGTACATAAAAGATAATAAATCTTACATTGATGAAACACAATGAAAACAATTTTTAAAAATTTTAATTTATTTTTGATATATTTACATTTTATATTTTTGCAAATTTTTGTTTATTATTATTAATTTTTATTCATTTATATTTGTACGTTTGTTTTTGCAGAGGTTTAGGATTCCAGAAAGGTCACAACTGTGACAGGGGAGGGTCACTGGGATGATATGTCAGTGATGGTGGTATATGTGGGAAAGGGTGCACCTGGGGCACACCTCTATGGAATATGAATGTGGTCAAGTTGTCATAGGGTGTTGTGTCAGTGGGTGGAGACTCACACAATAATTGTAGGAATTTTGAATTCCCATCCTGGGACCTTTATGCCAGGCCCTTGACATTGATGATTGTACTTTTGATCCTTGTTCTTGTCAAATTGAAACGTAGCATAGTATTATATATTGCCCAAGAGTTACCTCCTAAAAGTCTTTTTGTTGTTCAAATGTGGCCTCTCTTTAAGCCAAACTCAGGATATAAATGTACTATCTTCCTCCACCATGGGACATGGCTCTTGGGGATGAGCTTCCCTGGCACTGAAAGATTAATACCAAGTACCATACAATGATGCATTTGGAGAAAGACCTAGACCAAAGGGGGAAATATTGAATGCAAATGACTTTGTATGGCTAAGAGATTTTAAAATGAGTCTGAAAGTCATTCCAGAGGTTACACTTATATACTTCTCAGGAGGATCTCATTGTCTGCCACAGTAATCATTGCCTCAAGTGGGGGTGATCCTGAGGGATCTAGAGACATATAGTCACTACAGACATGGCAGATAACCTCAGGAAGTTAGCATCCTGTCAGAGGGCTTTAACTTGGAATATATGTTTCCCAATGTAACATAGTTAGAATCATTTATAATTTCCCTAAACAAGACTCTTCTGTCCCTTTTATTTGAACCTATAATTAGTACTATACTCATTAAATATATGTCCCAGAGACTTAAATCTTCAATCTGTTCATATGCCAGTTGAGCCCTGAATCTTAGCAGTTGCAACATCTACTCTCCAGTTCATTGGACTCACCTAGCACAACTAAAGAAAGATGATGAACAATGTCCATCCCCCAAAACAGAGAGTATCTACAACAAGCAAGACAGTTCCATCTACCTGCCCCATGGGATCCAATCTCCCTTCAATAAAAAACGGAGTGGGCTTCACCATGCCAAAATCCTCAAGATTGAGGAAAGAACAAACATAAGGGGGGTAATGCAACTATGAACTAAAGTAGACTTTTTATTATTCTAGCAATGGAACAATATTAACATTGATATAAAGGCAGTGGTCACCAGATTTTCTGAGCAGAGGGTAAGGGAAGAATTAGGATAACATAGGGCATTTTGGGAACTTTGGAATTGTTCTGAATGAAGTTGCAATGACAGATACAGGCCATTTTACATTTTTCAAAACCTATAAAAATGTACAGTGCAAAGTGTAAACTATGATGTCAACTATTGACTATGGTTGGTAGCAGTGCTTCAATATGTGTTCATCAATTTTAGCAAATTCACCACTCTGGTGAAAATTGTTGGTGGGGAAAAGTGTGGAAGGGGCAGTGGTGGGGCATATGGGAATCTCCCTGTATTTTTGATGTATCGTTTATGTAATCTAAAGCTTCTTTTAAAATAAAATAAAGTTAAAAGTTAAAGCATATATAAGAACCAATATATAAAGACAAGGTTAGTATGAGGTAAATAAGAATTTTCTTATTTATCATGAATAGCCAGTTTGAAAATGTGGCAGAGAAAAAAAATTCCCTTCACAGCAGCAATAATCCCTAAAAAATGCCTATGAATAAATATTACAAGATAATTTATTATCCTTATGTGTAAATATATCTATATATGTATAATATACATATATACACACCATATATATAATTAATTTATATAATTAATATATTATTACTAGTCATAAAGTATGATGAATAGAGGATAAATTGAAAGTTAAAGCAGATCCCTGAAACAGAAAACAGACTATTGCAAATATATCAGTTCTCCCTCAAATTAACCTGTAAATTCAATGTATTTCCAAACAAATCCAATTGTATTTATGATAGCATTTGACTAGCCAATTACAAAGACTAAATGAAAGAAAATCAGCAAAAAACTGTCTCAGTTATCAACCTGAGCCCCAACCTCATTTCAGGCCTGGTTTTTTTTTTTAATTTTAATATTTTTATCTAATATATTGCTGGGTGTAGAAGGGTAGAGAATAGATCCAGAAGAGTAAGCTAATACATTTTTTCCTCTTCCTCACCCCTTTTAGTTGTATTTTTCTCATAAAGTAGTGCTTATCTGTATATTGCAAAAAAATTAACCCCTCTTAGACTTTACCAAAGAGCCTCACTTCAAAGGGAAGGTATTATTTTATTTGACCCACATGGCACTTTACTAGGTAAACAGGGCTGGTGGTAATATTTAAGAGATTAAATGTCTTTTCAAAGACCAGAGCAGGCCAGTGTTATAATTCAGATGTATTTTTCTTGATGAGAAATCCAAGAAATACAGATGTTGAAAAAGGTCATTTGAATATGAGCTCTTGGAGTCAATGAAAAGTTCTTAAACATTATCATCATGAGATATTTCCACTGGACAGAACATTGCATCCTCATAAAATGATTTTATTTTATTTACAATAAAGCCTGCCTTCCCTCCATCACTCCCTTCCTTCCGTCCGTCCTTCCTTCCATCCTTCCTCCCTCCCTCTCTCCTTACCTTCCTCCTTCCTCCCTCCTTCCTGTCTGTCTGTCCTTCTGTCATTCCAACAAACTATTTATACATTTATATGGTTAATAAAAGAAAGTGACAAAATCAATACCAAGGAATGGAGATTGACTCAAATAAGTTGATCATAAACGTTACTCTATTTCCTGGAGCTGAGCATAAAATTTGATTTAAAGTTTCCTGGCATTGGTAAATTAAACACTTCTCATTATCAGAAAAGAAGAATGTATTATCTTCTCAGAAAAAAATGGCAGATATTCTTAGAAATCAACTCTAAAACAAATTTCTTATGGAGAAACCTGAATGGCAAGATGAACTGAATTCTTCATAACAACTTCATAACTAATGAAAAGAAGGTTTTTCCATGAATTTATCTTGAAATCAAGCCTTAACATTAAATAAACTGCATGTAAGAAGTTGATTCTGACAGAAGCTAAGGCAATGCCCCCACACAAAATGTTTCCTGGTTTCTAGTATGGTCAGAGTTGGACTCTATGAACCAGAAAGGAGAGGACAAAGTCCTCTTTTAGATGATCTTTCCCTAAAGAGTATTTCTGCCAAGCAGGAGTATGGTTGGTGCACACATCTTGAGGTTATTCTCTTCCATAAGGCCTGAAATGATGCTGTAATGAGGGAAATGGGCAACCAAATATGAAACAAAACACACCAAGTTCAACATATTAAAACCATGTGATAATCGTTCAAGAGGGAATTAAAAATCAATGAAATATATCAGGAGTACACAAACAGAGTCATTTATAGGTAGGAATTTATTATTCATAAAATATAACTGTGGAAATCTGTGGAAAAATAA
>JAQZBX010051676.1:0-19303 GCA_029593785.1 Cabassous unicinctus | reverse complement strand
ATTCCTCTGTGTTCTTCTGCTGTGTTTACTTCCCAGGGCTCTAGCACAAAAAAAAAAATACTCCAATCTCCTTGCTCTGCCATGTGGTTTTCTCTGTGAGTCCCTGCCCACCAAAAGGACTCAATGTCCTTCTGATGTGGTCCAATCAAAGCCTTAATCTTAATTTAATCAAATAAAAGTGAAACCTCTGAATCCAATACAATCTGATATGCCAAGAGGAAGAGACCAGTCCACAAATATAATCCAATTTCTATTTTTGGAATTCATAAATAATACCAAACTGGTACCCTCTGAATTCCAAAAAAAAAAAACCATAACAATATTTTTAAAAAATTTAGATCAGTGCAATGCTAAGTACAAACCATATCACATTCAGTTTAAAGATATACAGTTTGTCTTGAGGCAAAATTCCATCTGGCTGTAGACCTCCAAATCTTACAAAACAACTTACCTGTTTCCAATATACAAATGGACAGACAAAGGATAAACATTTGCATTACCACAAGGAGAAGTTAGGAGGAAAACATGAGTCACAGGTGTCCTATAATACCATAAACCTGTAGGACATGATTCATTGGATTTTAAAGTCTAAGTGTCATTCTTAAGATGATAGTTTCTTCTGGGGCCTCATGAGGACCCGCCCTTTCCACAGGTTTGTTCAATGGCCTTTTTCTTGGTTCCACCCTCAGCTCCAGACCTCACACTCCAAAAGCCACATATTGCCACATATTACCCAACCTTTGGGTTAGAGTCTTCACCCAATAGTACAGTGAGTTGAAGGCAAAAACCTCCTTAAACACTGGCAACAGGCCCAACCTGCTCAGGGCAAAGAATTGGTGACCTGGACTTCCATAATCCAAGGATGGGGAGGGGGTGGGGGCAGGCTCACTGCTCTCAGACCTATGGGGTGTTGACCACACCCTCCCTAATCCTTGGTGAATGTGTTCCACCCTCTCTGTACCCTCTGTATCCTCTGTACCCTGGGTCAACAAGAGACCAGCCCTACAACAATTACAAAAGGGAGTTCTTCAGGTTGAAAGGAAAAGAGAGGTGAAAGTGAATTGGTATATAGTAGAGAAATGAAGATCCATAGTACACTTAGACGAAATGGGAGATGCAAAATGCATAGTATTGTACTCTTAACATAAAATTCTATTTTTAAACTTATATAAGCATCAGAATAGAATTGAACAAGGAAAGGCATATTTCCTGAAAATAGACATGGATAACATAAAGAAGAAACATGGAACAAAAATAACAGAAAAGGGGAAACAGGGATATGAGAACAGAGAACATTTTTGTTATGGTATCTAAGTAGGTATCTCTCACCCAAATTACTAGGTTAAAAATGAGATTGTGTAATATAAACCCAGGGTAAACACAAAGAAAGTATTTTAAAATGTAAAGATACAGAAATTAGAAAGGAATCAGTAAAATACATCGCAAAAGATCAACTATACAGAAAGGGAGGTTCTGATAAAGGAAATACAGGCAAAAAATTATATGCCTTATAATAAAAATAACAAAATGACTGAAATAAGCACTGCCTTTTCAGTAATAACAACGAATGTTAATTGAACAAACTCCAATGTCAAAATCCATAGATACTTAGAATGGATAAAAAGCATGATTCAAATATATGTTGTTTACAAGAGACCCTCCGTAGTCCTAAAGAAACAGACAGGTTGAAAGTGAAAGGATGGAAAAAGATATTCCATGAAAATAGTAACCAAAAACTGGGGTAGATATACTAATATCAGGCAAAATAAATGTTATGTCAAAAGCTATAATAAGAGACAATGAAAGAGAGCATATAGTAATTAATACATAAATAATGCATTCCACTAGGAAGAAGCAACAATCATAAGTATTTATGCATGTAATGATGGTGCCCCAAAATACATGAGATAAACACTAGCAAATCTGCAGGGAGAAATAGACAACACTACAAAAAGAGTTGGAGACATTCTCATCAGTAGATAGAATATCTAGAAAGAAGATAAGGAAAAAGAGAACTTGAAAAATATGATAAATTAACTATACCTGTGAGATATATACAGAACATTGCAACCCAGAGTGGAAAGATACACATTATTCTTAAGTGAACATGGTTCATTCTCCAAGATAGACCACATGTTAGGTCATAAACCAAGTCTCAATATGCATAGAAAGGCTGGAATCATACAAAGCATCTTTTCTAACCATAAAGCAATGAAGTCAGAAATCAATAACAGGCAGAGAACTGGGAAATCCACAAATATATGGAAGATAAGTAACACTCACTTAAATAATCAAGTGGGTCAAAGATGAAACTGCAATTGGTATCAGTAAATAACCTGAGATGGAGGAAAAAATAATACAACATATAAAAACTTATGACATGCAGTGAAGGCAGTGCTGATAGGGAAATATAATTTTATAGCACTAAAAGCTGACATTAAAAAAGAAGAAAGATCTAATATCAAATATTAAGTGCCCAATGGGAAAATAATAATAATAAAAAAAAACAGCAAACACCCTGATATGTAATACTAATAAAGAATATTATCCATAATGGATTAAGAATTGTATACTCACAATAAAATGTATCCTTGAGTTAATAAATGACCAGAGACTTGGTTCCTGTGACTGATTTATGCTTAGACTACTCTTTGCTGAATACAAAAACAGGGGCACCTTAACATGGGTCCCTGCTCTGTACTATCTGTTTACCCCAAGGTATCATAGCAACTGTCTAAGATGATGAATATTGAACATTGATTGAAACTATGTCTTCCCATAGTTTTTATTTACTGACCCATTTATAGAGTAGAGCATTTTGGGGTGTGGTGTATCTCCTCAGGAGAACTGGCCACGCTCCTGAAGACAGGCTTTGTTGTTCTAAAGGGAGATGACAAATCATGAGTTGCATGACCACACTGAGATCACAGATTTGGTCACTTATAAAGTGCAGCCCATTTGGTTGCCGGTTGAAATCTCACCCAGGAGAGGACACTCTGCCTGGGACTGTGATTCCAATCAGGACTCTGCCTGGCTGCTGAAGGGACTTCCCAGCCTTGTGAAAGACCAGATTTTGTGTTTTCCCCTGATTTGGTGAGTGGTTGTATATACTTTTTTCTTTCCTTTGTCATTTAATTAATTACTCTTTTTTTCTGTTTTTGCTCAATTGTTAAAATTATTTAATATAACCTGAAACTCATTTGATTGAATAAAGCTGACATTGCATAGCATTTAGAGTTTCTACCTCTTTCTTAGCAAAACATCTTGGTATAGGCATCAGGATATCTATATTTAGCCATACTCAATCGACTCAAAATTTGAATAAACCTATAGAGTCCATACTTGGATGGGAGGACCCCTCTTTTTCTAGTTTGGCTATGGATTATGCGAAACACTCAAGACTGTGTGACAACTAAGATTCACAATTGAAATGCCCAAAGCCTTCACAGGTAGTTCAAGCTTTGCAAACAGTACCTGATATGAAAGGAAAAGAACATGTTTACTTAGGATGTAGGGAATGGTGTCTGCTTATAGCATACAAGAATATGGTTCTGTTAACAGATAAAGCTGTTCAAGAATAGTTAGCTTTAGTTAAAGAGGTGACTGATATACAAAGCCGTCTTTCTATGTTACAGTCTCAGACCTATATAGTGAGTGACCAATCCATACTTACAAGAATGTAGCTGAAAAAGCAGCTGTACGGTGGCCACATATAAATATAAGAAAAAAAAGGAAAAGTTAGTGTGAGGAAGGTGCAATTGTCATTGGCTTTGCTGGGCCCAACTGGGATCCAGATGAATAGGATGGAAATATTTGGGAAGAGGATTCACATGAAGACCTGGAGGCCCACTCAGATCCTCCCAAAGATGCAAAATCCCTGAGGTAAGACTGTTTTTTGAGAAGAAGGATAGAAAATAATAATGGGCAATCTGTTAGGCATGATATTGTTGAGGATTTTACCCAGCAAAAAATTAATGATATCATCTCTCAAGCTAGTCAGAAGTTGGGAGAGTTACTAATTGCATGGCTGTTGTATCTCTATGAGTTAGGAGCTGAAGATATCCTGTTAGACCAAGGAGATGCTTTTAAGTTTATAACTATCTCACTGGAACTTTCCATACTATAATCATTTCAAGAATGGAGTTCTGATAAATATCTGCCTGATGCCCAGGGGCAGCCTACAGAAGGCACCACATTGTTAACTCTTGCAGCTAAGGGATCATAACAACGATATCCCACTGAGTAGTCTTGGCCCAATGCTGATTGCCTCTGGTATACTCTTAAAGATTGTGTACAGAAAATAAAAGAGGAGGCAATGAAGGTAGCAGTTGTAATAGGCCATGCACAAGATTTGATGAGTATTCTTTTAGAGGTAAGAATCAGAAACAAAATCATTAAAACTGCTCCTCCTGCATACAAACATATAATTGTGACTCTTCTCATGAATGAGACTGATCAACCTCTAGGTAGAGTAATTGACAGAATTTTACAATTAGGAGATTTAGGAGATTGGGATTTGCATAAGCCTATAGAAGAGAGAAAAGGAGGCCCTGGAAGCTCAGCACTGAGTCTCTCAAAAAGACATGTTTTCAGGACTTTTGAGGGTTTGGGGGAAGCAGGAGGACATTGATGGAATAAACACAAAGGACTTATGAAAAATGTATAAAGGTAAAGGTTTACATGTAAAACAGGCCCAGATTAAAGATCCTAAGGGCCAAAGAAATAAACTAATCACTCTTGCTCCTTAAGCAGAACCTACTGTACCTTCTTATACAGGTATGTTGTCAGGATTCTGAAAGGATGGCCAAGCCCAGATATCAAAGCTATAGACCGTTATGGCATGCTGCCTCATGTTAAAGTAAAATTTTTTGGAAAAATGGATCACAAACTTTAATAAGAGCATTAATAGATACTGGGACAGAGGTCACCCTAATTATGGAAAACTCAAGATGGGCAAAGGGAGACCAGTGACTATTACAGGATTGGGGGGGGGGTAAGAAACTAAATCAGCACAAGTTAAATTATATGTGAGGATTGGCCAATTACCCAGAAAAATGTACACAATACTAATAGCCCTAATCCTGGAATATATAATTGGAATAGATATACTAAAAGGAATGACACTAAATTTAGAAGATGGGAAATATCAATTTGGGGTTCGTGTAGCTAAATTCATAACCCCAATAGTGGTAGGCAAACAGTTAATGCCTCCTATACAAATTACACCTGCCACTAAAATAATAAGACAGAAACAGTATAGAATCCCCCGCAGCAGCGGTGTTAATTTCCATCACCTCTGAATGGAACAATCCAATCTGGCCAGTGAAAAAATCTGATGGAACTTGGCAAATAACTGCAGATTATCAGGAATTAAATAAAGTTACACCCCCATTGACTGCTGCTGTGCCAGATATAATTACATCAATAGAAAAGATTCACTGTCATCCTGGAGAATGGTATGTTCTTATTGATTTGACTAAAGCATTTTTTACTATTCCCATATCCCCTGAGTTATGGAAACAGTTTGCTTTCATGTTGTAAGGCCGATAATTTGCTTTTACTCAGTTGTCACAATGATATTTTCATAGTTCCACTATTTGTGGATAGTTGCTGAGCATATCGAGCAATGCTCCCTACCCAGAGTACAAATTGTGCATTATATTGATGATGTTTTATTGCAAGGGGAAAAGGAAGATGATATCCAACAAGCCTTGACCAAATTAATTGAACATTTAAAAAGTAAAGTTTGGGAAATTAATCCATCCATGATACAAGGACTGGCTAAAGTCATAAAATTTTTAAGAATAATATGGAATAAAGGACAACAAGAAATTCTCCCTAAAGCTAAACAAAATATATTAGAATTTGCTATCCCACAAAATATGAAAGAAGCACAACAGTTTATAAATTTATTTCATTGTTGGAGGAGCCATATTCCTCGTATGGGGTAGATATTAAGTCCATCATATAAAATACCTAGAAAAAATATGAATTTGATTGGGGAATGGAACAAGAAATAGCATTTGAGCAAGGTAAACATGCCATACAAACTGCTATGAATTTGTGCTCCCTTAGGGATGGGCCAGTTGAATTATAAGTGACTGTGAATCTAAACTATGCTAATTGGAATTTATGGCAAAATAAAAATGGAAAGTGAGTACCATTAGAATTCTGGGGATGAAAAATTACCAGAGGCTGGACAATCATATACTCTTTTTGAAAAATATCTTCTAGCTTGTTATTGGGCTCTAGTACATACTGAGCCCATGACCATGGACATTGAGTTTTAATGCATCCTTAGTTATCTATTATGAATTGGGCAAATAGTTCTCCAAAAACTCACCATATAGGACATGCCCAAGGAGCTAATATTATTAAATGGAAATCGTATATTCAAGATAGGGCTAAATCTGGGAACAAAAGAGTCAGTTTGTTACATGAACACATAATGGAAATGCATAATCAGACATCTCCCTTAGAGAACATTCCCTTGAAACCCCTCCAAAACTCCCCAGTACAATGGGGAGTCCAATATGACCAGTTAAATGATGAACAAAAATGACATACTTGGTTTACAGATAGAGCTGCTAAATACATTGGTTCCATTAGACATTGGAAGGCAGTAGCCTATAATCTTAAATGGGATCTCACCTTAACTATTTCTGGAGAGGGAAAAAGTAACCAGTGTGCTGAGTTATATGTAGTATTTTGGGCTATGCAATAAGAATTTCTTAAGCAATGTCATATATATACTGATTCCTGCTCTATGGCAAATGAGTTAGCAACTTGGATGCCTAAATGGGCTAATGAACAATGGATGTTATCAGGCAAAGAGATTTGGGGAAAACCATTATGGCAAGATATTTAGGATATTACTGAAAGAACCCATGTAACTGTTTTCCATGTGTATGCTCATTGCTTTCCTCTTTCTATAGATAAGCTTTCTAATCAAGTGCCAGATAAATTGTCCAAGATTACTGCTGCTTCAGCGGGAGAAAACAATATTCCAGATTTATTTGGACTAGCATCATAGGCTCATCAGAAGGCTGGCTATTTAGGAATGGGCCACCTACAGGTTTGGGTAAGAACATCCTTCTAATTCTGTGCCATTACCTGCTGAAATTATAACTCAAGGAAATAATAATACTGTATCTATTATGTTCTCCAGAGATGAAAATGTTTATAACATACCTAGTAACCATTGTTATTTACATGTATCTTAAAAACCATTTTCAGCCTCCTGTGGCTCCTGAGTATCTCTCCGGTGGGAACCCCCATGAATACTTCTCTTCAATGGGCATCTACCTTCACTAATGCCCACAATCAGACACAATGTTGGATGTGTGCTGATCATCCTTCATCTGGAGACTTGGGACTTTGAAGGACATTGGCTTCTGCCAACTGGACAACTTGGAATGCAGTGCTGACCTGGAAACCCATCAGCTGGAATTCTTTGAAATGGACAGACATATTTCCCAATGATTTTACCAAAACTCTCCTACCCTCTTAGGGTGACACCAAAAAATACATTTTTTCCCTGGTTTGATAACAACTTAATAAGACCAAAACTACTGGCAGTGTCCTTATTTGATGAAATGGGATGGCTCTCAGCTGAGTGTATAACTTTTTCTCATCAAGTTCCCCTGTGTATGGAAATAACCTTTGGGATACATAATATGGGATGGACACTGTTAGAGTTATGTAATTATAATTACCTTTTATCCAATACTATTCTTTTTGGGTGGTAAAATTCAACCTTTAAAGCTGGTGCATACCCTTCCCCTAAAGGATGGCTTCGGGTATGTGGGGCCAATGCTTGGCCCTACCTATCTTATAATTAGGCTGGAAGGTGTACTTGGGGCCAACCTTACATTCCTGCCACCTTGTATGACTACTTGTCCCCCACTCCTGCTAATTAGAACACAATGAAAGCACGTTATTTGGTAAAATGCACACCATGGTGGTACTATCCCCTAGCAGTGTTTGTTCCTGTAGGAGTGGTTATTGTTACTGAGAGACATGTTGCAGTCTTGGCTAACCATACAGCCCAAGCTCTTAAGAATTCTAACCATGCAATTGCATTACTTAATGATGAAACCTCTCAACTACGCAAAGTAGTCCTTCAAAATACAATGGCTTTAGATATCTTAAGTGCTGCCCAAGGAGGGACTTGTGCTTTAATCAATATTCAATGCTGTATTTATATCCTAGATCAGTCAAAGAATGTTACACAGGCTTTACAATATATGGCCCATCAAATTAATCATATTAGTGATTTAGCTACTGACCCTATGTCTGATTGGTACTCATCCCTTTCCTGGCACTGGAAACAGGCTTTCTTAGGAATTGCTGCCAATCTCTTCCTGTTAGTAATAGGATGCTGTTTAGTAGAACATTACTACTCTTGTTGTGTATGTGGGGTTATTGCTATTGGGCCAGGGAGCTCTGCCACATTCTCTAATGGAGCAGCAACAATCTCCCAAGTACAGAGACAATGACTAGTGAAGAAGGATGTTCTATTGATGGGCCCTTGATATTGATGACTATGCTTATGAGCCTTTGCTTTTGAAATTGCAACTTAGCCTAGTGTTGTAGAGCACCTAACAGTTACCCCTTGAGAGCCTCCATGTTGTTCAAATGTGGCCTCTCTCTAAGCGAAACTCAGCATATAAATTCATTATCTACCCTCCATCGTGGGACATGACTCCCAGGGATGAGACCCCCTGGCACCAAGGGATTACTACCAAGCACCAGCTGGTGATGCAACTGTAAAAAGTCCTTGAATAAAAGGGGGAAAGACAAATGAGTTTGTATCGCTAAGAGACTTCAAAGTGAGTCAGAAGGTCATCAGAGAGTTAATGCTTATGCACGTCTCAGCAGGATCTCATAGACTGCCAAAGTTAATACTTCCCCAAATAGTAGGGCTCCTTAGGGCCCTGGAAACACCCAGGTCCTACAGTCACAGCAGATAGCTCCTGAGTTTGGTGCCTTGCCAGTGGACCCTACTTGGGGTTTGTACTCCCTAGTGTGACAGAGTTGGACTCAAATGTGACTTCTCTACACATGACTCTCCTGCACCATTTATTTGAACCTACATTTAGTGCTGGAGTTGGTAGGTGTACATCCAAAAGACTTGAATCTCTGGGCTCTCCATATGCCAGCTGGGTCCTGAGCCTCAGCAGAGTTGCAATACCTACTCTTCAGTTCATTGGACTCAACCAGGAAAACTAAAAAAAGAGATGAAGATAGGTAACCACAACACCACGATACTGAGAGAGTCTACAACTGCAAGCAAGGGAGTCTTATCCATTGGCCATATGGTGGTTGAAACCCACTTGCATTTGGAAGTGGAGTGGGCATCACCAACCCAGAATCCTCAGGTTTGGGGAGTAAAATATAGACTAGAGTGGACCTACTGGTATACTACTATAGACTTCTTGTAATTCAAGAAATGGAAGAAATTATATCATGGATATGAAGACAGTGATCACTGGAGGTGCTGAAGTCAGGGAGAGGGAATAAGAAGTGTAATATGGGGACATTTTCAGGACTTGGAATTGTCCTGAATGACATTGCAATGACAGATACAGGCCATTATATATCCTGCTATAACCTACAGAATTTGTGTGGGTGAGAGTGTAAAGTTCAATGTAATCTAAAACCCATGCTTAATGTTAATGTTCCAAAATGTGTTCATCAATTACAATGAATGTACCACATGAATGAAAGAAGTTGTTAATGTGGAGAAAAGCGGGAGATGTGGGGAGTGTGGCATATGGGAATCCCTTATATTTTTTTATGTAGCATTTTATGTAATCTAAGTATCTTTAAAAATAAATAAAATATATTAAAAAAATAACAAACCTATAATCATGCCACGTCTTACCATATATTCAATAAATATCTGCTGAGTGCCTAAAAAAAAATCTATAAGATATGCAGTTTTATATTATAATATTTTAAAAATAGGTTTGTAAGTGAAAATTACAGTTTGTTAGAATTGTAATAAATATTTACTTATTTAGTTATGTACCATTAAAATCATGTGTGTGATTTGTCACTTTTTTGGGGGGGGACTGTTTTCAACTGACTTTATCCATGTCTTAGCTCTGTTCTTCATATTCTCACAAATATCTGACTGATTATTATTCACTTAGTATTAATAAACAATCTCAAATCCACTGTCTCTTATATTTATTGTTTTCATCTGTTATATATTTGAATTTCTGTAAATTTATTTTTTCTATTTTGTTATAAGTATGTCTCATCATTCCACACTGATTGTATTATAGTTCTAATTTTTTCTTTACATTAGTTGGTGTTTTGTTTTAAACTTAACTTAGAATTCTAACTTTAGCTAGCTCTATAGAAAGCAACTCTATTTCAAAATAGCCATCTACTTATTTTTGCAGCAAGTGTTTAGTAATCAATAAATTACCTCTAATTTTCAACAGATTAATTTGTCATACAGATCTCACTCACAAGAGCAATTAATAAAACAATTATTAAATGCTGCTCAGTAATACCAACTGATTTATATTTTTAAGTTTTATAATTTTTAAATATCTTTTTCCTTCCAGAAAACTTTAATATTGATCAGTCAGGTCATGAAAACCAATCTATTTGTCCAACATTGTATGAAAGCATGCCTTTTAATCATTTTTGGTTTTTTTTTTGCACTCACTCCAAGTTTAATTTCCACTTGCACAAGAAGCAGGTGAAATAGAAAGAATGGCCCAGCACAAGCCAGAGGGGGCCTCTTCCATTTTTTTTAAACAATTTATTTAAGTATATCATTCATACAGGAACATACACAAACTATAATTGTTCAGTAAACATCGTGAACACACAAAACAAACATGCATAACATCATACAGGGCTCCCATACTTCACCCTCCCACAAAAACCCTGCATTGTTGTGAAACATTTGTTAACAAATCATGAAAGAGCATCTGCAAAGTATTACTACTAACTATAGCCAATATCTTCCTTCCCTATACATTTTATTAAGGATTTATTTATTTACTTTTATCTATTTTTACCCCTCCTCATTTTTGCTGTTTCTGTGTCCATTCGCTGGATGACTCTGTGTCCATTTCCTGCCCTCTCTTCTCATCCTTCTCCTGTTGTCACTGGGATTCGATTCTCAGAAACTCTGATGTGGGAGAGAGGCATCCTACTGCCTATGCCACCTTATTTCCTGTTTTCTCGGCATGTCTCTTCTTGTCACTCCCTTGTGTCATTCTCCTGTTACATCATCATCTTGCTGCATGGGCTTGGTGGCCCACATGACTTCTATATTTTTCTTTTTAAAATTTTTACTGGGAAGTCCTGGGGATCAAACCCAGGTCCCTCCATATGAGAGCCAGACACACAACCACCAAAGCCACATCTGTCCCCTGTTATATGCCTTAAGGTTTACCAAAGACACTCAAAGTTACAGTCTTTCCCATACAGGATGGTCATATAAAAAATCAGGCTTAGTTTATCACCAGCATTCCAAAAACCAGATCTAGGGAGAAAAACTAGGTCTGGGGACACATGCATGGTTTCTAATATAGCAAATGTTTAGCCTACCCTGATTATCACAAAATCAGGACAGCAAGAATATTCACATTAATATTTTTATTACTTATATCTGTATCTATGTTTTAACATACATACCTTAAGATTTATTGATTGCTTGCTACTTGTCCCTATGTGAATTTTCTGGAGACATGCTACTTCAATGCATTACTCTTATGGGATAAGATGTTACTAAATATGAACTAAAATACATATAAAAATGTGTTCCCACAAAAAAATTATTCCTTTTCTTCATACCACAATCGCTTCAGCTTTTTTTCAGGAAGTGAAAGTAATTGTTTCACTTTCCTCACATTCACCAGATAACCAGTATTTGAAACCTGCAATATATTGTAGCAGCAATAGCTCAAATTGACATAAACTGCCTTTACATCAATGATATGATTCTCCATTAGTAGAGTAATAATAAGTCTATATTAGAATAATAATAAGTCTACTTCAGTCCATTGATCATTGCCCAATATTGAGGATTTTCGCATGGTGGTGTTCACTCTGCTGCTATATGAGAGAGGGCTTAGATCCAATGGGTCACATGGTTGGAGTTATCTTGCTTGAAATTGCAAACAATCTGTTCCTGGGGATGGACATGGTTCATCATCATCAACTCCTTGTTGTCTGGGTGCGTCCAATGAGCTGGAGAGTAGGTGTTTCATCTCTTATCATTGATGTAAAGGCAGTGGCCACCAGAAATTCTGACGGATGGGAGAGGGAAGACTAGGTGTAATATGGGGGCATTTTTGGTACATTGGATTTGTCCCGCATGCCATTGCAGTGATGGATACAGGCCATTGTACATTTTTTCATAACCAAAAAAGTTGTGAGGGACAAAGTTTAAACTCTAAAGTAAATTGTAGTCCATAGTTAGCAATGCCTCAATATGAGTTCAATTGTAAGAAATGTACCACACTAATAAAAGGTGTTGTTAATGTGGGAAAGTGTGGGAGGGGGTGGGAGTTAGGCAAATGGGAATCCCTTATATTTTTATGTAATAATTATGTAATCTAAAACTTCTTTAAAAATAAAAAAATTATTAAAAATCACATAAACTAATAAGGTTTAAATAGCTCAATTCTTTCTTTCACCCCATATACAAATCATTATCCCTCCCTATTGGATAAGGTCCTCTCCTTAAGTACAGGAAAAGTGACTAAAATGGGTATATATGAAAATATGACCCATTTTTGCTCATCTCTAAGTATATTTCAGCTTATTCAGAAATTCCTTCTCTTCCCTTTCCAGTGAGTGTATTTGGAAACCCTGTTAGTAAAAGATTCCTAACTCAAAGGGAAATTCATAAATATCTTATCCAGGACCAGCAAACCATTCTCTACAGTTGCTTAGTCACAATTACTGGCCTAAGAATGGAGACACTTTCAAGTCATGATGAACTGACCCTTCCCTGGGGTTTTTATATTTTAAACAATTTGGCAAATCAGGGAATCCCAAATTTCTCTTCCAACAGATGTACTCAAATTGTCAAATACTTTTAGCCTTTCAAATTTTAAAATTTGATTCAACCATATTTAAAATTGGCACATACAAATATAAATTTCAAATTGAAAAATGTTTAGATTTTGCAAAAGATAGGCTTCTACCTCTTACCATGGAACTATCACATGAAATGACAATTAGAAGAACCATGTTCCTCACATATGTGAGGCTTCCATTCAACTCCCTCCACAACTCTCCATTTTTACCACGTGCATTATTAGCCAGGGCTCTGTGGACACTCACTTTACTGTATCTTTTTAAATAAAAACTTCACTTTATAATGAGAAATATTTCAGTAAGTTTAAATGCTCAATATTAACTTATACATGATTCTATGTTTGATACGTGGTAAGGAATGAATTTCATCCTTCAATAAGTTGTGTTGATATGCTAAGCCCTAACCCTCACAGTGTGATCCTATTTAGAATTAAGATTTTTGATGATAACATTAATAATGATGAGGCTAAACTAGAAAGTGCAGGTGATATGACTGGAAAACATATAAGGAGAAAAATTATGGTGAGGATGAGAGAGAGAGAGAAGAGAAGAGAAGAGAGAGAGAGAGAGCACCACATAATGAAAGCATAGATTGAGTTGTCATGAATTGCCACTGCCAGAACCTGAGAGATCTCAGCAAATACATGACTCTGCCAACACCTTGACAATAAATTCTAGTGTCCAGAACTGTGTATTAATCCACCCCATAAATTTCTTGGATATTAAACAACCCATTTTTTCATAGTGTGTTAGGCAGCCTTAGGAAAAAAAGAAAATAACAACATCCAGATTGGAAATAGTTTTATATATGTTTATCTTTCAAAGACAATATAAGAGAATGTTTATTTCCCTGCTCATATGTTAACATTTTATAGCCATTTAAATTAAAAATATATTTGAAGTGGTATTTTATTATAATGATAGGATTCTTAATTGCAAAATTTCATATTTAAAAAATTTTGTTTTTGATCTTTACTTGCAATGTTTAGATATGTTAATAATATTCTTTTTAAAAAATTGTGTTCCAGTATATCATTCATAAGTAAAAATACATAAACAAGTGTATGGTAAAAAACAAGTTGTGAACTTTCAAAACAAAATGCATAACATCATACAGTTTTTCAATATATCAACACAATACCTTGCATTGTTATGAGACATTTGTGACAAACTATGGAAGAATATTGTTAATATTATTTTGGAAGGTAAGTAATTTAAAAAATAAGTTTTCCTGCCATGTAGGGATTTTTTTATCTGCCTCCTCATCATATAAAACATCTCGGTAGATTTTCAGATTTGTGGGAGAAGGTTGCATAGATTAGCATCAAATATAAACAGTAAGAAATGATATATTTTGAAGCTAAATCAGACACTATAAGTTGGGCTGACAAGCTCAGGAATTTGGCAGCCTATCAGTGGGCCTTACTTTGAAATTTATGCTCCCTAGTGTAACAGAGTTAGACTCATTTATAGTTTCCCTACATGTGGATCTTCTGCCCCTTCTATTTGAAATTATAAGTAGCACTATAACTGTTAAATATATGTCCCAGAGACAAATCTTTGGTCCATTCATCTACCAGTTGAGCTCTGATTCTCAGCAGAGTAGCAAAACCTACCTGACTGTTCATTGGTCTAACCCAGTAAAACTAACAAGGAAATGATGATGGACAATACCCATCCCAAAGAAAAGAGAGTGCCTGCAACTTCAAGTAAGATGGTCCCATCCATCTGCCCCACGGGATCTAAACCCCCACTAAATTAGAAACACAGTAGACATAACCATCCCCAAATCCTGAAGACTGGAGAATGAACAATAGATAAATTAGACTCATTATTATTCTATTATAGACTTATTATTATCCTAGTAATGGAAGAACTTTCATCATGGGAATAAAGACAGTGGCAACCAGAGGTTCTGAGGGGAGGGAGAGGGAGGAATAAGTGTCATATGGGGACATTTTGAGGCTATTGGAATTATCCTGCATTAATTCCAATGACAGATACAGGCCAGTATATATTTTGCAAACATCTACAAAATTGTGCGGGACAGAGTGTAAAGTATAATGTATACTATAGACCATGGTTAGTAGCAATGGTTCAATATGTGTTCATCAATTGTAACAAACTTAAGACAATAATAAAGGATGCTATAAATGTGGGAAAGTGCTGGAGGGTGTGGGGTTGGGGCATATGGGAATCCCCTATTCTTTATGTAATATTTATGTAATCTAAAGCTTCTTTAAAACATTAAAAATCATTTGTTATCATCCAGCACAAACAAATATGACTTTTTATCTAAAACTGGTTATTCTCTTTATATAACTATAAGAGTAAAAAGTAAATTAAATCATTATACAATCCCAAGGAGAGATGAGCTGAATTTCAATACTATTTTGCAGATAACCTGATAAGTGAACACAGAAAAACTTATATATTCATCCCTGCTTAAATTTAATTAGCTGCAGGTTCTTACTGTTAATCACATAATAGTCTTTAATCAAACTCTGGGAGCCTTTCTGGGAGGAAAAATTGTCTGCAATATTTCATCAGTTAAAGTCCATCTCTCTTTAAAGTATTTTGTTCTATATAGGTTTTAGACACTTATTGTTATTTTATTTGCATGCATTATGTCATCTCTTTTCTCTGAGTTGAATGCTTATACATCAGTTACCCAATTGTTAATTTTGTTTGATAAAATGCTATCAAACAGGTAGAACTTGGCTGTGTCACACTAACTTTTTTTTGTTAAAAAAGTTGTAGGTTTACAAAAACTTCATGAAAATATACAACATGCTTATATACACCCTATTGTTGACATTTAGTTTGCATTACTGTGGACCTTTGTTACAATTGATTAAAGAGTAAAATATTACTGCTAACAGTAGTACATAGTTAACATTAGGTGGAATTTCCCCATAAACCACACAAATAGCATCTTATAATAGCTGTGCATTTGTTAAAATTTATGAAAGAACATTCATATATTTGTACTTTAACCACAGTCCAACATCCATTATGTGGATGTATCACTGTGTGATACAGTCCCATGTTTTGTACAATCCATCTAAAGTGTAAACACAGTGGCTTTCATGATCATCACAGAGTTATGCTCTTAACACCACAGTAAATTTTACAACATTTTCACTACTGCAAAAAAAAAAAAAATCCATACCCTCTTATAACCTCAAATTGTTGCCCCATAGCACTGAGATAATATCTTTATTGCAATTGATGAAATTATATTCTAATATTACTGTAAACTCTAGTACATAAGTTATATTAGTTGTATTATTCCCATATTTCACCATATTATGAACACCTTATAATACATATATTTTTTCTAGTTCATAGAAGAACATTCTTGTATTACTTCATCTTCTAACATCAAGTTCATTATGTTATAAAGTACCAAGTTTATCCTCTAGCTTCATTTATATTGTTATTTATGACCCTGGACTGTGCCTTTCAGCCACAATCACATTTCTAAATCAGCAGTGTTAATTATACTCATTATAATGTGTTTCCATAAACTTTATCCATTTACATTCAACCTTATTAAAATTTTTACATAGTTTAAGCATCAGGTCCCCTTTTACAACCCTTTTGTTACTGGCTTATGACATTAAACATAATTTCACAAGATTCATACATGATGTCATAAGCATCCTAACAATATTTCTTCCTATAACTGAGTAGTATTCCATTTTATGTATGGAATATGGATAACATTTTGGTTATCCATTAATCAGTTGATGGACACTTGTGCTGTTTCCATCTTTTTTCAACTGTGAATAAGGCTACTATGACTATCAGTGGGCAAATATCTGTCTGTGCCACTGCTTTCAGTTTTCGGGATATATTCTTAGTCTCAGAATTGCTGATTCAAATGACAATTATATATTTAGTTTCCTGAGGACACACAAAGCAGTCTTCCACAGACTTTGCACCATTTTATATTCTCAGAAACAGTGGAGGAATATTCCTATTTCTTCACATCCTCTCCAGCACTTGTAGTTTTTTAATAATGGCCAAAAATGGCATGAAATATATCTCATTGTAGTTTTGATCTGTATGTCCCTAAAAACTATTGATTGTGAACATATATTCATGTGCATTTTGGACATTTGAATTTCCTCTTTAGAAAAATATCTACTCAGGTATTTTGCTCATTTTTTGATTGGTTTGCTTGTCTCTTTATCGTTGAGTTGTATGATCACTTTATATAACATGAATAAACTTTTTAAGATATGTGGATTTCAAATATTTTCTCCCATTGTGTAGGCTGCCTTTTAACTTTCTTAACAAAATCATTTAAAGAGCAAATCTGTTTAATTTGGAGGAAGTCCCATTTATCTAATTTTTCTATCATTGCTCTTGCTTTGGGTGTGAGATTTAAGAAATCACCACATACCATCAGATCTCAAAATTGTTTCCTACACTGCCTTCTAAGAGTTTTAGCTTTTATATTTAGGTCTTTGATCCATTTTGATTTAATTTTTGTGTAAGGTGTGTGTAGCAGTTTGGCAGTTTGATATAGTTAGGAATTCTAAAAATAGATATTGGATTATGCTTGTAAACTGGTCTGTTAATCTGGGCATGATTAAGTTATGATGAGGGCATTGACTGGGCTACATCAGTAGGGCATTCAGGCCCACCACTTGGTGGGTGGGGTCTCAAAGATAAAAAGACATGGCAAAGAACCGAGTTGGAGTATTTTTTTTTAATTTTAAAAAATTTTTAAAAAGATACTTAGATTACATAAATTTTACACAAAAAATATAGGGATTCCCATATGCCCTACCTCCCACACCTCCTACAACCTCCCATATAAATATCCTTCATTAGTGTGGCACAGTAATTGCAAGATGTGGAGCCAGTGGCCACTAGAGGCTCTGGGAGCAGTCAGAGGGAAAAGCAGTTTTAATACAGGGGCTTTTTTGGGACTTGGGGATTGTCCTGAGTGACATTGCAATGACAGATATAGGCCATTTTATACCATCATACAACATGCAGAACTGTGTGGGAGGGAGTGTGGAGTAGTTTTGATGTTGGAATTCTGATGAGGAAGGAGAGAAGGCCCTGAGAAAAGAGATGAGACATTCACCTGACAGTTCACAGCTGGTCTTGTGGAGAAAGGCAAAGCTCAGAGAGCCTCATAGTCTACAGCTGACCTTGTGGAGGAACCAGAGGAACTGAGACCAGAGAGAAATTGAGCCCCTGGAAGAGAGGATCCCAAGAAGCCTGAATCCTGGAAAATGTTGGCAGCTGTCTTGCTCCAACAAGTGGCAACAGACTTTGGTGCAGGAAGAAACTTATGATTTATGGCCTAGTAACTGTAAGCTTCTACCCCAAATAAATACGCTTTATAAAAACCAACTGATTTCTGGTATTCTGTAACAGCACTCCTTTGGCTGACTAATACAGTGTGAAATAGGGGTCATCTTTCTTTTCTGTGGTTATGGCTATCCAATACTCCCAGCACCATTTGTGTAAAAGAATGTTTTGATTCAGCTTGGTGGGTTTCACAGGCTTGTCAAATATTCCTTGACCATAGATGTAAGGGCCTATTTCAGAATATTCAACTTGATTGCATTGGTTTAATTGTCTAGCTTTATGCCTGTACCATACTCTTTTTACCACTGTAGCTAAGTAATAAACTTTAAAGTTAGTAAGTGAGAGTTATCTAACTTTGTTCTTTTTTGCTGAGACATTTTTGACTATTCAGGTCCCCTTAACTTTCTAAATAATTTTGATAACTGATTCTTTCATTACTGCAAAAGGGGCTTTTCAAAATTTTATTGGGAATGCATTGAGTATGTAAAACAATTTTGGTAGAATTTACATCTTGTTGATATTTAGTTTTCCTATCTGTGAACATAGAACATCGTTCCATTTATGTAGGTCTTCTTCATTTTCTATTAGAAAAGTTTTGTAGTTTTCTAAGTACAGGTCCTTTATATCTTTAAATTTATTCCTAAATAATTGATTTTTTTAGTTGTTATAGTAAATGAAATTTTTTCCTGAAGTTACCTCCAAATGCTCATTAGTAGTACTTACAAATACTACTGATTTTTGCATAGTAATTTTGTATCCCACCATTTTTTTAAGCTTTTTTTTTTTTTACATACTCTAGTAGTTTGTTGTGGATTTTTCAGGATTTTTTAGTTATAGGATCATATCATAAGCAAATAATATAAGTTTTACTTCTTCCTTTAAAATTTCAGTGCTT
>JAQZBX010051675.1:0-10289 GCA_029593785.1 Cabassous unicinctus | reverse complement strand
TCCCACACAATTCTGTAGGTTATGGGAAGATATATAATGGCCTATATGGGTCGTTGCATCCATTTCCTCTTAAAACTATTGATTCCCTAATCCACACCAGTTTCCTAATATCTGATCTTTCCTCTCTCTCTCTCTCCCCGCACCCCCCTTGTCTTCATGTACTCACGATGTCTCAAAATAGATTATTTTGCCCTACCCTCACCAAAATGTCTGTTTCTCTAAGATGTGTATCCATGTTATTGACCTCAACATCAACAGTCAAAATCTTCGACCTCTCCCTCTCATACAATCCCACATATTTAGCCACCAAATTCCGTTAATTCCACCACTTTAAAAGACCCTGAATTTCATACCTACTATTTAGCCCAGTGCTGCTCATTGAGTTTAGACCCTGTCAATCTTTCATTTGCTCAATAATTATCTCCTAACTCTACTTTCTGTCTCCAAGCCAAAAGTTTTATTCACACGACATTTAAATTCTTCTTTTCCAAAAGAGATGATTTTTTTTCTTAATGTCCTGATTTAGAAAATCAAGCTTACTGTAAAGATTTTGTAAATAAAAAAAGATGGTCCATTGACAGGCCCTTGATATTGATGACTGTACTTAGGAACCTTCGCTTTTTAGGTTGAGACTTAGTCTAGTATTATAGGGTACCTAAGAGTTGCCTCTTGAGAGCCTCCTTGTTGCTCATATGTGTACTCTCCCTAAGCAGAACTCAGCATATAAATGTATTACCTTCCCTCCAGTGTGGGACATGACTCCCGGGCATTAGCCTCCCTGACATGAAGGGATAACTATCAACTAGCATTGCAACCAGAAAAAGACCTTGACCAAAAGGGGGAAAAGGTAAAGACAAATGAGTTTATATGGCTAAGAGGCTTCAAAGTGAGTTGGGAGGTCACTCCAGAGGTTACAATATGCTCATCTCAGCAGGATCTCATTGACGCCAAAGTAAATACTACCTCAAATAGCGGGACTTCTGAGGGCTCTGGAGACATCCTAACACTATAGGCAGGGCAGACAGCTAAGGAGTTTGGTGCCCTGCCAGGGGACCCTACTTTGGAATTTATGCTCCCCAGTGTGAAAGAGTTAGACTCACTTGCGGTTTCCCTACACATGGCTTTTCTGCCCCTTTCTATTTAAACCTATAGTTAGTACTAGAGTTGATAGGTTTATGTCCAATAGACTTAAATCTTTGGACTGTCATGTGCCAGTTGAGCCCTGAATCGCAACAGAATTGCAAAACCTACTCTCCAATTCACCGGACTCACCCAGGACAACTAACAAGGAGATGATGACGGACAACGACCAACCCAAGGAACAGAGAGAGTCTGCAACTGCAAGCAAGAGAGTCCCATCCATCTGTCCCATGGGATCTAAGCTTCCTCTCAATTAGAGGTGGAGTGGACACCACCATCCCAGAATCCTGAGGATTGGGGAATGAACGATGGACTAGAGTAGACTTACTGGTATTCTACTACAGATTTATTGTGATTCTAGCAATGGAAGAACTTATATCATTGATGTGGAGGCAGTGGCTACTGGAGGTTCTTAGGGGAGGGAGAGGGAAAAACAGGTATAATATGGGGGCACTTTCAGGACTTGGGAATTGTCCTGAATGACACTGCTATGACAGATACAGGCCATTATGTATCTTGCCAAAACTTACAAAATTATGTGGGAGAGAGTGCAAACTACAATGTAAACTATAATCCATGCTTAGTGGCAATGCTCCAAAATGTGTTCATCAATTTTAATAAATGTACCACACTAATGAAGGATGTTAATGTGGGAAAATGTGGGAGGACTGGGGAGTGGGACATACAAATCCCCTATATTTCTTATGCAACACTTATGTAATCTAAGTATCTTTTTTAAAAAAAGGTATGAATAAATATCACCTGTATCATAGTCCTTTTTCAAGGTGTAAATTATTCTAACATTTTAGCATATAGGATTTCATTTTTTTTCCAAATGGAAATATACATATTTTAACAAAAATTAAAATGCAGGCATAACGTGGAGATAGTGTGGGTTTGGTTACAGACCACTGCAATAAAGCGAATATCACAATAAAGCAAATCATAGAAATTTTTTTGTTTCCCAGTGTATATAAAAGGCATGTTTACACTGTACTATATCTATTAAGTGTGCAATAGCATTATGTCTAAAAATATAATGTACATACCTAAATTAAAATGTGACACAGTCACGAAGTGAACACATGCTATTGGAAAACTGGTGCCGACAGACTTGCTCAACATGGTTGCCACACACCTTTAATTTGTAAAAAATGCACTATATGTAAAGCACAAGAGAGCACAGTGCAATAAAACAAGGTATGCTGTCTTAACATGTGGTTTGAAAATATATCTTTTCATCTTTAAAACTATGATATATATTTTGATATCAAGACATGATCCTATGTTATTTTAAATAATTTATAAATCTATCCCATGTTTTCATTAAATTATATTCCATAATCTATTTACCACTCTTTTGGGCTATTCCTGGGTCTTTAGCTTTTTTCCCTTTTATAACCATTAAAAGAAACAATGCCATAGAGAATATCTTTATATCTAAATATTTTTGTGTAATTATGATTGTTTCCTTAGAAATATCTATAGAAGCAAAATTGTCAAACAGAGAATATGGACATTATAAAGGCTTTTGATACATTTTGACAAAATTCCTTTCAGTGAATACTGTTTCAATTTATACTTGCAACAGCTATTTGGAGAGTGTCCATTGCATCACAACTATTTTGACAATTTAATAAGCAAAATGGAATCTCATTGTTTTAATCACATTTTTATTACTAAGTTAAACTTTTCAGATAATTTTGTCCATTTGAATTGCTATCCACATTCTTAGCCTGTTTTCCTGGTGATAATTGCTTTAAAAAGCAAAATTTCATGTGTATCTTATATATTCTAAGGCTAATAATTTATCACATATTACAGATTTCTTTCCTCAGTTTTTATCCTTTAAATACAAGTTGATCATTGAATTTTCTGTGAACCATTTCCTTATTCTTTTGTTTTTCCTTGTGTTAAAAGAGACATAACATAAAATTTACCATTTTAACCATTTTAAAGTACACAATGCAGGGGCATCAAGTGCATTCACAGTTTGTGCAACCACCACCACTATCTAACTCCAATTTTCATCACCTGAAATGGAAACACTGTGCCATTAAGCAGTCATTCTCCATAACCCTCTCCTCCTGGTCCCTGACAATCAGTAATATGCTTTCTGTCTCTATGGATTTGCCTATTTTAGATATTTCATATAAATGGAATCAAACAATAAGTGGTCTTTTGTGTCTGGCTTCTTTCACTTAGCATAATGTTTTCAAAGTTCATCCATGTTGCAACATGTACCTTGTTACTTTTATGGCTGAATAATATTCCTTTATGTGAGTATACCCCATTTTGTTTATCTAGTCACTTCTTGATGGACATTTAGGCTTTTTCTACCCTTTGTCTGTGAATAATGCTACTGAAAACATTCGTGCACAAGTTTTTGTTTGAACACCTGTTTTCAATTCTTTTGGGCATATACCTAGGAGTGGAATTAGTGGGTAATATGGTAATTCTATTTTTAACTTGAGGAGAACATTTCTTTACTTTTGCCCTTAATCCCTCTCTCCTCTCTGACCTAAAGGTAGTTGGTATATACTAATACTGTCCTTATCATAGTGCATTATTAAAACAGATTACATGACTATATGGATTCCTTGGGCAAGTGATTATATATAAATTACCTTTGTACTTTCAGTGTTAAACCAAAGGCCTTAAGCACACAGGGTGCTCAATAGGTTTTGAAGTGGACTACTAGGATTTCTACACTCCTACTTTTGCTTTCTGTTTTGGGCCTTCAAACCTGCATACATTTTTCACTCTGTACTCCAGGATGAAGAACTCTTAACCATTTCCCGTGTTCTCTCAAGTGCTTTTTATAATACTGTTTTGTGGAAGAGCCAGAGCTATGGAAGCAACCAAACCTAAGAATTCAGGCTTCACTCTATTAGCTTTCTAGCTGTGTGATTTTGAACAAAACCTCAGATTACTCCTCCGAATTTAGGGATTATCATTTTATCTACCTCATGGATATGTTATAGACTTAGATGTCTACCCTATATCAGGTAAGCAAGTAATCAGCACTTCGTAAGTGGCAATTATTATTATCATTGAAACCTAAGCTAGTTGAATATACCAGATGAAGTATAGCACTATAGCTGTTAGATTTTAGATTCTTATTTATTGAATTATTATCTTTTTATATGTTACTTGTATCCTATCTATAAAAAATTTTATGGATAGATTTTCAAGTCTTTAACAACATAATTTTAAACAAATAAACTAAAAAAATCTGATGACTATTAAATATTCCTTTAGATATTAGAAGGAACAGTAATGGATATTCTGCTTATTAAAATAGATCATATCAATATAGGTACGCTATTACTCTTAAATAGCAAAAAAACAACAACAACACATATCTTTCAATTTCACATAGTGAATAAATAACTGAATTTGACATATACTAACACTTTGCAACTTTCTTATTCTAATAAAACTCAGTTGGGGAAGCGGATGTGGCTCAAGCGATTGAGCTCCCACCTACCACATGGGAGGTCCCTGGTTTGATTCCTGGTGCCTCCTAAAGAAGACTGTGAGCTGTCACGATGGGCAGGTGCAGCAAGCTGACGCAACAAGATAATGCGACAAGAGACACAAGAAGAAAAAAACATAATGAGAGACACAACAAAAGCAGAGAGTGGAGGTTCCCAGTGCCTCCTAAAGAAGATGAGCAAGACAGCAAGCTGATGTGACAAGCAGGTGTGGCAAGCTGACACAACATGATGATGCAACAAGAGGCACAAGAAGAAAATACACGAGAGACACAACAAAGCAGAGAATGGAGGTAGCTCAAGTGATTAGGTACCTCCCTCCCACATCGGAAGTCCCGGGTTCAGTTCCCGGAGCCTCCTAAGAGAAACAAGGAAGACGAGCAGACATAGAAAGTACAAACAATGAGGGGGTAGGGAGAAATAAACAAATAAAATAAACCATAAAAGAAAAACCAGTTGAATGTTTTTTTAACAGAAATAAATGGATATGAAACATTTTAGAACTCTATTATGCTCTACTTAATGGAAATCATATTAATAAGAAAAAGTAAAACAATCTGTATAACATGTTTAGCAGTCAATAGTTAAACTATCTAATTATGAATGAGTTATTTATGTGAAGCAGGGCTTAAGTCAAGGTCCATTGTAAATTTTCTTCACATTAATATTTTTCTGAATTTCTATCTTCAATGCAACTGCTTTCTAGGTGATATTTCCTAGTGCTAAAACTAAACGTAAATATTTGGTAATGTTTCTCATACATTGGATCTAATGTTTTGACATCAATCAAAGTCCAGATGTACATTTGAACACCTGCATTGAAAGATGAGTTTTAATTTGAAGTCATTATAAGATTATATCTAACAGTATGTTGGGATAAGGTAGCAGGCTACTCATTCGGTGCATTAATGGGTTTGAATATGCAAGGACAAAAAGGGAATATCTGTAGACTTAGTGCAACAAAACATCTGTGATTTCATTAAACATTTATTATTTTATTATAATACATATTTATTATACCACAAAAAGGAAAAAAAAATCAGTCTTGAAAGTTACTCACAGTTAGCATTATCCAATAAAAGGTCAGATTTTCTGAAAATAATATGGTCAAGTTCATCAAATTACCCACAAGGTCTTCTCTCAAAAGAAATACATTTTTATTTCCATTAATCTGTTGTCAATCTTTACATATTTTTAGAAAGGCAAAGGGGATCCACTTAGTTGAACATTTTAGTCTTCAATTATTTACGGTGTAGCATATCTATGCAATACCAGCCAAGAAATATTTCCTTTTCTAAAGCTATATTATATTCTCAAGGCTGATCTCTACAGAATTTAAGGGCAATGGCTATAGTGGTAAGCTGAGAGAGGTGTGTTTTCAGTCAAGTATAAGCAATTGATACATATGAGCAAAGATTTTTCAAACTGTTATAATGAGCTGCCTGATTCGTCCAAAGGTGTGTTAAAGCTTACTCTTTTATGGAAAAGATATAATGCTCACATTCAGACTTTTTATAATTTCTGAAAATCAGTATTTATTCAACATACTAATAAACTAACTCATTATAAAAGCATTTCTTTTCTTAATTGTGATCACTCTTAGGATTTGTTACAGGTAGGATGATCACGTATCCTTCTTTGAATTTTCTCAGTTTCAAAACTGAAAGCCCCATGTCCTGGAAATCCCCTTAGTCCTGAAAAAACTTAGAAGGTTGGTCATTCTACTGACAGGTCATTTAAATACCTGTTGCCATAAATATTCATAATATAAAATAAAACCAAATAATAAGACTGTGAATATGATTCATAAAACTTCAAATTCACTGTAAAGTGGGTAACATTGATATAATTACACTGGTTTTAAGAGTATAATGTTTGTTCAAAGTCTGTTTAAAATAAAAAAAAAGCAGTGCTGCTTAACACATACAGGTTATATAACAAGGATGAAAATTCACCTTCACAAGATACTTACTTCTGTAAGAATTCTTCAGAGCCACATATACTTAGAAGATGGTTTTCTGGGAATAACTGGTCATTTTTATAAAAATGTAGAATTTCTGCAATTAGGTCTCTGACAAGACAATTAGCTGAAACAAAGGTGAATAATATAAGTTAATAAGCGCTTATGAAATACTGGCTGGAAAAGTTTTTGAGTACAAAAAATGACAAGCACATTATGAACTATAGTAACTGTCGAGCTCCATCAAGAGGAATTAAAATTAGATGCATCTCATTTATTTGTCTGGTTAGATTTGGAGGTGTTCTTGAAAAAAATGTTTGTATTTCCTTGCTGATTTTTGTTTTCACGTAACATAACAAAGCTAGGTACTCTATTATTCATGTTAAAATCACTGTATCCATTATAGCTCTGTATAAAAGGTATTCTACCCAAGGTTACCCTTAAAGACCTTGGTGATGGCAAAGGCATAGGCAGGCAAGGGTTACAGGGATGTATCTTTCCACTTTCTGCCTAAATAGGCCCTCATTCCAGGAGTTCTATTAAGAAAAAAAAAAAAGAATTCTGAATTAACTGGAATCAATATTTTCAGAGCATTTATATTAAAGTTCTAATTCATGCTGTGATATCAAGACAATGCTACCTCTGGTGTGTGCTTATTAAAACTCTGCAGCTAAGACCTAGATATAGTATAGGCTTCATTTACCACTTTTTAGTTGATTTACGTGGTTGATTTATTACATCTCTTTGATACCATTTTCTCATTTGTTAAAAGGCTTTGTAATAACTTAGTTTACTTCTTTCAGGAAACTGCTGTGAGGCTAACAAAGAAATAGGCACAAATGTGCCAAGTATTACTGGGATATAGCCTTGGTACTAATATTAATGAAAGCAGTTATTTTACTGAGCACTTCCTTTCTTAAGTACTTTACGTGCATTATCTTGAATATTGTACCTGTGATATAGGTACCATATTCCAAGCTATGCAGATGAATTGACTGATTTTCAGAGATGCTATGCAAATTGGTAGAGGTTACACAGTGACTGATATGTAGCAAGCCAGGAGTCTAACCCAGATCTGTCAGACTCCAAAGCATGTGCTCTTAATGACTCTAAGTTTCCGTAACTGGCTTTTCTTTCTCTGCCAAATCATCTAAGTTTCTGTCTTGAACAGCATTATAGAAACCTTAATGGGCATGTGCTTGCTTTCCCCACCTCCTTCTCTGGAAGCCAAAATGTAAGCATACTGTAGGGTAAAGTCATTGGTCTTTTGATACTCCCATCCCATAATCTCCCCTACTAAATTCTTACATGATACGCATTTAACATTAGCCAGAACCATGCTGGCTTGTTACAATAATATTTGTCTGTCAAATAATTTCCTAGTTTAAATGATAAATGTTACAGGATTCTGGTGCTATATATATGTGCTCATGCTCTGAATGTGAGCTTATGGTCTCAGCCAGTGAAAGCAAGTTCAGCAAACCCGAAAACCCTTAGAAAGTGAGACTCTGTACAGCGCACTAGAAATGTTCAATTGCCTTAGCATGAGTTGAGTGTTTTTTCCAATTGTGTGTTACAGGCAAAAGTGTGTTTACTGTCACACATTTTGAGTTTTGAGGGAAAGGTTTTTGACCAAAACTGACTAAGAAAAAATAGTACAAGTGATATTGCTGGAGCTGCCAAAAAGCAATAAAGGGAGAGTATAAGGCTGGATTTAACAGTGTAGGTTTTTTATGGCGATCAAGATGCCATCAAAGAAATGGGTGGGTGGGGTGGGAAATGGTAAGATGGTCAGGGAATTAGAGATTGGTGGAAGTGCTCTAACATTTAAGGGACTAACTTAAATGTACTGCAGATTGGGAGGATTAACCAACAGTGGTATACATTAAAGTTAGAAAAAAACATGGCCAAATGAAAAATCATGACTGTTAAGAGCTTTGATGAGAAGCAAAGAGCATTGCTAGTATATGATGGCAGGAAAATATCTCCAAGGACACCATCAGGTGACAATTAATCTGGCCCTTCCATTTCCAACACTTAACCCCTGTGCTAAATGGGCATGCATGAAATAATTTCTTTGCTACAAATATTTTTCCACTTTATAGAGAAAACTCCATAACCTAATTTCTAACCATTAGTTGCCTTCTGTGTTTGGTCTGATATTTCCTCATACTTGCTCCATGTTACTCTTTAGATGGTTCTTCAGTACTTCAAACTCAGCATGTCTAATTCTAAAAACACTATCTTTCTCCTTAAAGCCAACCATTAAGAGCCTGTTAAGTAAACTTCTCATCCATATTGTAAGCCAACAGGTACTATGGTTCCTTTAAAGTATGTTTTATAATTGTGCCTTTATTTTGACAGCTTATATAATCCTTTTCCCAATTTCTTTAGTTTCTCACTCCAACTGGACCCTTCTCTGTTGAACATACTGCCTACCTTATTGAAAAGATAAAGGACTATTTAAGATTCCTTAATTATGCTCTGTACCTCAAATTCCAGTTTTTCATCCGTCCTTCTCTATCCCTTTATACCTTATTTGAAAGACAAGTAGTCTCCTACTCTTTATAAAATCTTAAATCTTTAACTGTGATCCTTCTTCCCACACTGGGGTCCAGTTTCATTAATTAAACCCCATCGCTTTCTTTTATATATCCAATATTCCTAACTCTAAAGATGGTTTCCCAATTTCCTAAATATACTGTTTCCATTAACCTCCCAATAAATTCTCCCCTCATCCTTTCCATTCCTTCAAGCTACCAGCCTTCCTTTTACTCTCCTTCACGGCCAAACTTCTTTAAATAAGACACAATTTCTGCACCCACTTCTCAATTTTTCTTAATCCCTTGCAAACTGATTTCCAACATTGTGCTCAAAAATTTATAAACAACCTCCTAATTACCTGTTCCAACTACTGATCATTTAAGATTAGAAGAGAGTTGAAAGTAAGGATACTGGCTTTTAGAACAAGTTTGGATTTGGAACTGTGACTTGGGAATCATCTTCAAAGAAGTGGTAGCTGAAGAGGATGGAACAAAGAATTCTTTGTTCAAAACACCTGCTCCACTCTCAGGACTCCATTCCCTCACACTTGAGAAACAGCACTGTCCATGGACAAAACCCCTCACACATCTCATTTAAATCTCATTATAACGTAAGGTTTCAACAACTTCTACTTTAATAAAAATCTGTAAAGTCACTTCAGACTTTTGTTCCTTTAAGTGTATCTGTAGTCCTAGTAAAACACCAAGATAAGGTGAACAAGCTACTCTGCATGTCTTCATAAATGTGTCTTTACTTTTTCTTCCATTTCTTCCTCCCCCCCTTCTTCTTCCTGACCCCCACCCCTTCCTCCTTCTACTCTTTCTCCTTGTAAACACTTTTGAGCACTTTTGACGATGTGGACTTTCTCTTTGCATCACTAACACTAAACTCAATGACTAAAAACTATCATAAAAGTAATAAATGGCTTCTAGCTTGCCAAATTCAACAAAGGGGCGTCTTAAATGTTGGAACTTTAATATTTTAACTTGGAACTATAGAAGTGGTGTACTTAGCTCACAATTATTCCGTCTTCACCAACAACTAAAGCCAACATGGCCTAGACTTCCAGCAATTTGGTTGCATCAAGGTGCGGGGCCCTTGATCTGGGCTGAACAATTCAATCCTGCTGCTTTTCTTTTTTTTTTTTT
>JAQZBX010051674.1:0-19318 GCA_029593785.1 Cabassous unicinctus | reverse complement strand
TGGAGTGGACATCACCTTCCAAGTCCCCTCAGGATTGGGGGAGGAGCTGTGGACTAGAGTGGAATTGGTGGTGTTCTGTTGTAGACATATTGTGATTCAAGCAATGGAAGAAATTGTAACAGTGAGGTGGAGCCGGTGGCCACTGGACATTTTTGGGGCAGGGAGAGGAGGGGCATTTGAAATACTGGGGCTTTTTTGGGACTTTGGGGGTTGTCCTGAGTGGCGAAGCAACGACGAATGTAGGCCATTTTCCATCAGAATATACCATGCAGAACTGGGTGGTAGAGAGTGTGGTCTGTGATGTGAACTATGGTCTATGGTCGGTGGCAAGGCCCCAGGATGTGTATATCCATTGCGGGTGTAGTACCACATGGATGGGGAATGGTTGTGTGGGGTGTTTTTGGGGGTGTGGGTGGTGGGGAACATGGTAATCCCTGTAGTTTCTGAGTAATATTTGGGTAATCTAGGCACCTTTATAAAATGTATATATATATATAACAAATAACATTTATGTAAACAAATGCACATATATGCATATGTATTTATATATCATTTTACAAATAAATATGAATTAAGTAAATTGAGTAGACTCACAGAGCTAGAGTCTGGAAAATATGTTTACAGGCAATAGAAACAGAGAAGAAGGCTGTAAGTCAATGCCCCTATGGACAAAATCTATGATAAGTTGGAAGTGTTTATTTGTGCAGTGGAGGGATGTGACAGGGGTGTAGAGATACTATAGGGTTGGGACGTGCAGACTTGTCAGGGGGATTGGGTGGGGAGTGTGGGTTGGATGGTCCATGGAAATTAGGGAGCATTGGGGGACGGAGCAGGTAAACACTGGTGATTGGTGGGTACGTGGTTGAAACTACAATGTTGGGAATGCACTTTTGACATTATGACAAGGAATGGTTACTGGTTTAGGGTGTTGGATGGGGTGGATTTTGAACAGAGTGGATCAGGGGAAGGCTTCTAAGGAGTGTGTGAGTCATCATTTTGTTATATGTATTGTATCAGTGGGTGGAGACCCACATAATGAGTGGGAAGGTATTGGACTCCTATCCTGGGTAGGCCTGTTATGTTCTCCAACAGAGGGGTGGAGTCTCTTGTGAACATAAGCAGTGCGTAATAAGAGAAGACAGAGCAGTGTGTCAAACCCTAGGTGTTGTTGCAAGTAACTAAGAATCTTGTCCTTCATGGATTGAAGACTGGTGGTCACCGTATGCCACAAGGGGAAGAGGAAGAGGGAATAGAATAGATGGAACTGGGAGCATTTTGGGGGTCATGGAAGTGTTCTACATGATTTTGCAATGATGGATACAGGTCATGTTAAATTTCATTAAATATTTCTAAAAGTGTATTGTCCAAATGTAAACCATAATATAAGATACTGACCATGGCTATTAGCTATGTTTCAATGTTTGTACATTTCATGTATCAAAGTATCATCCACATATAAAAAGGTTATTAATACACGAAGGGGAAAGGGGGGGGATGTTGGGCATATGGGAATCCCCTGTATTCTGTACATGACTTTACTGTAATCTAAAACTTCTTTGAAGACAACATGAAAAAAGTAAGAAACTGGAGAAAGAAATGGAAGAAAATGTCATTGTACATACAGGACGACAGATCTTACAGTGATGAAAGGCAAAATGTCAAAAAAAATTAAATATTTTTTTCGTTATTTCTTTATATCCTTATTTTAAAATTTTATTTTATTTTTAGTTTTTTTAAAAAATTTTCTGTATTTTATTTCTTATGTTTAAAATGAAAATCATTATTTTATTTTCTTATTATTGTATTTGGCTATTTTATTGGTTTCATCTTTGAAGAAATTTTGAATCACAGAAAGGTTATAAGTGTGGCAAAGGAGGATCATTAATGTGGGGTGTCAGGGATGGGGGATACATGGGATGAAGTTCACCTGAGCCTACATATAAGGCATATAAATGTGCTTAAATGTTCATGGGGCTTTGTCACAGTGGGTGAAGATTCACACAATAACTATAAGAATATCAAATTCCCATCCTGGGGAGCTCTGCCACATTTTCTAATGGAACAGCAACAATCCTCCAAGTACTGGGGCAATGACTAGTGAAGGATGATGGTCCATTGGTGAGCCCTTGATATTGATGACTATGCTTATGAGCCTTTGCTCTTGAAATTGAAACTTGGCCTAGGGTTGTAGTGTGCCTAAGCATTACCTACTCAAAGCCTTCTTGTTCATATGTAGCCTCTCTCTAAGCCAAACTCAGCATATAAATGCAATAATGTCCCTCCAGCATGGGACAGGACTCCCAGGGATGAGCCTCCCTGGAACCAAGGAATTGCTGCCAAGTACCACAAGTAATGCAACTGGAAAAAGACCTTGAACAAAAGGGGAAAATGTAAAGACAAATGAGTTTATATAGCTACGAGACTTCAAAGTGTGTCAGAAAGTCACTCCAGAGGTAACGCTTATGCACATCTCAGCATGATCTCATTGACAGCCAAAGTAGATTCTACCCCAAATAGCTGGGCTCCTGAGAGCTCTGGAGACATGCAGACAGGATATTCAATGGAGATAGCTCATTAGTTTGGTCCCTTGTCAGTGGGTCCTATTTTGGAAATTATGCTCCCCAGTGGGTCAGAGTTGGACTTAGTTGTGGTTTCCCTACACATGGCACTTCTGTCCTTCTATTTGAACTTATAATTAGTACTAGAGTTGGTAGGTGTACATCAAAGAGACTTAAATCTTGGTGCTGTCCATGTAACAGCTCGGCCCTGAATCTCAACAGAGTTGTAACACCTACTCTCCAGTTCTTTGTACTCACCCACAAAAAATAACAAGGAGGAGGTGATGGGCAAAAAAACATACTAAGGAACCAAGATTGTCTACAATGGCAAGTAAGGGAGCCCCATCCATCAGACCTATGGTATCAAAGCTCCCCCTCAATTAAATATGGAGTGGGCATCACCATCCCAAAATCTTCAAAATTGGGCAATGAACAATCATCTAAAGTAGACTTACTAGTATTCCACGATAGACATTGTGATTCTAGCAATAGAAAAAATATCATTGATGTGGAGGCACTGGAAATGGAGGTTCTGAGGGTAAGAAGAAGGAAAAACAGGTGTAATATAGGGGCATTTTCAGGACTTGGGTATCATCCTGAATGATATGCAATGACAGATACAGGCCATTATATATCTTGCCATAACTAACAGAATTTAGTAGGATTGAGGGTAAACTACAATGTAAACTCTAATCCATGTGTACTGGCAATGCTCCAAAATATGTTTCTCAATTGTGATGAATGTATCACACAATGAAAGATGTTCCTAATGTGGGAAATTGTGGGAGATGTGGGGAGCGGGACATAATTAATTCCCCTCTATATTCTATGTTACTTGTATGTAATCTAAGTATTTTTTTAAAAAATCAAAAAAAATAAAAAAAACATAAAAGAAAATCCATAAATGAAAAGTTTGTTCTTTCAGAAGATCAATAAAATTTACAAACCACTAGCTAGACTAATAACAAAGAGAAAGAAGATGCAAATAAATAAAAATTAAAAACAAAGCAAAACAGGGGAATGTTATGACTAACTCCACAGGAATAAAAATGATCATAAGAGGATATTATGAGAATCTGTATGCCAACAAATTAGACAACCTAAATAACTGCAAAAATTCCTAGAAACACACAAACATCCTACATTGACTCTAAAAGAAACACAAGTATGCAACAAACAAATCACAATTAAAGATATTGAATCAGTCAACAAAATCTCCCAACAAAGAAAAGTTTAGGACCAAATGGCTTCACAGGAGAATTCTACCAAACTTTTTGAGAAGAATTAATACCAATCCCAGTTAACTCTTCCAAAAAATTGAAGAGGAGGGACAATTATCCATACATTTTATAAAGCCATCACCCTAATGCAAAGCCAGATTGTGAGTGACTTTGCTGTGTTCTAAAACTTCTTTGAAAACAAAATGAAAAATAGTGAGTCACTGGGAAATGAGAGGGGGAAGGTGCCATGGTACAGACTGGACACCAGATATTGCAGAGATGAAAGGCAAAAGGTCAAAAAAATTTTTTTCTTTCAATTTTTAATTTCCCAATCTTTTAATTTTATTTTACTTTTAGTTTTTCTTAAATTTTTATGTATTTTATTTCTTACATCTATACTTACCATTATTATTTCATTTTTCTATTAATTATATTCAGCTATTGCAATGGCTTCATCTTTGAAGAAGCTTTGGATCACAGAAGAGTTACAACTGGTGGGGGAAAATCATTGGTGTGGGGTGTCAGGGAAGGGGAATGCCTGGGAGGAAGTTCACCTGAGCATAAATATAAGGTATATAAAAATTTTCAGATGTTAACAGGTCATTGTCACAGTGGGTGGAGAATCACTCAATAAATGAGAGAATACTGAATTCCTATCCTGGAGAGCTTTGCCACATTCTCTAAGGGAGCAGCAACCGTCCCCCATGTGCAGGGGCAGTGACTGGGGAGGGAGGATGATCCAAGGATGGGCCCTTGATATTTATGACTAGCCCTATGAGTATTTGCTCTTGAAATTGAAAACAGCCTATTGTTATAGGGTGTCTAAGGGTTGCCTCCCGAGAGCCTCCTTGTTGCTCAAATATGGGCTCTTTCTATGCCAAACTCAGCATATGAATGCATTACCTTCCTCCCAGCATGGGACATGACTCCTGGGGATAAGCCTCCCTGGCACCAAAGGATTGCTATCAATCACCAACTGGCAATGTGACTGGAAAAAGACCTGGAATAAAAGTGGGAAAAGATAAAGACAAATAAGTTTATATGGCTAAGAGACTTCAAAATGATTTGGGAAGTCATCCCAGAGGTAACGCTTATACACATCTCAGTAGGATCTCATAGAATTTCAAAGTGGATATCACCACAAATATTAGGGATCCTGAGGGCTCTGGAGACACCCAGGTCCTATATCTGGGCAGATAGATCTGCAGTTTGGTGCCTTGCCAGTGGGCCCTACATTGGAGTTTGTGCTCCAGATAGTGACAGAGTTGGACTCAACTATGTCTTCCCTGTCCATTGCTCATCTGTCCCTGCTATTCAAACCTATACTTGGTGCTGGAGTTTGTAGGTGTATGTCCAGAGACATGAGTCTTTGGGATATCCGTGTGTCAGCTTGGCCCAGAACCTTGGTGGAGCAGCATCTCCTACTCTACAGCTCATTGGACTCACTCAGGACAACTGGCAGGGAGATGACAATGGACAACTGCCATCCCAGGGAATGAAGAGAGCCTGCAGCTGCAGGCAGGATAATCCCACACATGTTCCTTATGGGATATAAACCCCTCTCAATTGGAGGTGGAGTGGTATTCTGTTGTAGACATATTGTGATTCAAGCAATACAGAAAATTACAACATTGATGTGGCATAGTGGCCACTGAAGTCTCTGGGGGCAGGGAGAGAGGAAAGCCATTGTAATACAGTGGCTTTTTTGCATCTTGGGAATTGTCCTGAGTGACATTGTAATGAGAGACATAAGACATTTTATACCATCATATAACATGCAGAACTGTGTGGGAGAGAGTGTGGTCTACAATGTTAACTATGGTCCATGCTTAGTGGCCAAGAACAAAGATGTGATTATCAATTGCAATTAATGTGCCCCACTAATGAAGAATATTTATGTGGGAGATTGTGGGAATGTGGGAGGTGGGGTGTATGGGAATCCCTATATTTTTTTGTGTAACATTTATGTAATATAAGTATTTTTTTTTAAATTTTATATTTTAAAAAAAGATTTTATTAGAAAGGAAAATTACAGATGAGTCTCTATAATGGACATAGATGCAAAAATTCTCAACCAAATACTTGCAAATCGAATCCAATAGCATATGACAAGAATTATACACCACAACCAAGTAGGATTTATTCCTGGTATGCAAGACTGGTTCAACATAAGAAAATCAATTAACATAATACAGCACAATAACTAATTGAAATGAGAAAATACACAAGATCATCTTGATCAATTGAGAAAATATATTTGACAAAAGCCAACATCTTTTCTTGATAAAAACTTTTTTAAATATAGGAGTAAAAGAATGTTCCTCAATTTGATAAGGGGAATATTTGAACATCCCACAACCAACATCATACTTAAGGGGGAAAGATTGAAAGCTCTCCAAGATTGGGAAGAGGACAAGGATGCCAAGTGTAACCACTGTTATTCAATATTTTACTGGAAGTTCTAGCTAGAATAATTAGATAAGAAATAAAAAATAAAAGGCATTCAAATGGGAAAAGAGGAAGTAAAAGTCTCACTATTTGTGGATGACATGGTCCTATATATAGAAAATTCTGAATTGTCTATGACAAAGCTACTTGAGGTAATAAACAAGTTAAGCAAAGTGGCAGGATACAAGATCTATATGCAAAAATAAGTACTACATTAGTATTGAGCAATATGTGGAGGAAATCAGGGAAAAAAATTACATTTTCAATAACAACAAAAAGACTCAAATATCTAGGAATTAATTTAATCAAAGATGCCCAAGGCCTATATTCAGAAAACTACAAAACACTGCTAGGAGAAATCAAGGAAGACTTAAACATACCAAAAGACATTCCATGTTCATGGACTGGAAGACTCAATATCATGAAGATGTCAATCCTACCCAAACTGATTTATAGATTCAATGCAGTACCAATCAAAATTCTAACGGCCTAATTTACAAAAATAGAAAACGCAATTACAAAATTTATTTGGATGGGAAAGTACCTGAATAGCTAAAAACATCCCAAAAAAGAAGATTGATGTTGGAGGACTCTCCCTACCTGACCTTGAAACACATTACAGTGCTACAGTGATCCAAACAGCATGGTATTTGCATAAAGATAGACACATTGATCAGTGGAATAAAATTGAAATAGACACTCACCTTTATGGCCAACTGTTTTTTTAATATGCCTACCAAAACCAAATTACTGGCACAAAACAGTCTCTTCAACAAATTGTGTTGGGAGAACTGGATATCCATATCCAGAAGAATGAAAGAGGACCCTATTTCACTTCCAATGCAGGAAACAACTCAAAATGGGTCAAAAAGGGAGAAGTTGAACCTCAATGGCTGAGTGCCTTCTTCCCATGAACAAGGTCCCAGGTTCAATCCACCGTACCCCATAAAAAATGAAGAAAAATGAATCAAAGGCCTAAAATTCAAAGCCCAGACCATAAAACTACTAGGAGGAAATATAGGGAAACACTTTCAAGATCTTATGGTAGGTGGTGGTTTCTTGGACCTTACACCCAAAGCACGAGAAACAAAATGAAAAATTGATAAATAGGACCTCCTTAAAATTAAACACTTATGTATCTCAAAGGACTTTGTCAAAAGGGCAGAAACTGAGCTGACTCAGTAGGAGAAAATATTTGGAAATCACATACCCAATAAGTCTTTAATATCCATTATATATAAAGAGATGCTACAACTCAAGAATAAAAAGACAAATGACCCAATGAAAAAATGGAAAAAAGACTTGAATAGACATTTGTCTGAAGAAGAAATACAAATGGTGCAAAAACACCTGAAAAAAGGTTCAACATCACTATCGATTAGGGATATGCAAATCAAAGTTAGAGTGTGATATCATTTCACACCTATTAGAATGGCCACTATTAAAATAGATTGTAAACTGCAAGTATTGGAGAGGATGTGGAGAGAAAGGAATGCTTATTCACTGTTAGTTGGAATGTGGAATGGCATGGCCACTGTGGAAAACTGGTTGGTAGTTTCTATGGAAGTTGAATATAGATCTGCCTTGTGACCTGGCAATAACACTACTATATATATAACAGAAGAAGTTAGAGCAGTGATACTAACAGACATCTGAACACTGCTGTTCACAGGAGCATTAGTCAAAATTGTCAAAAGATGGAAACAACCCAGGTTTCCATCAACCAATAAATGGATAAAGAAATGGTGTTGTATACATATGATGGAATATTATGCAGCTATAAGAAGAAATGAAGTCATGAAGGATATGACAACACGGATGAACCTGGAGGACGTTATCTTGAGTGAATCAAGCAAGACACAAAGGGACAAATACTGTATGCTTGCCCTATTATGAAATAAATATATTGTGTAAACTCGTGGAGTTAATAATTAGAATAGAGGTAACCAGAAAATAGAAAGTTAGAGAATGGAATGTTTAGGGTTAATCTGTGCAGAATTGGTAAACATGTTCATACAGCTTTGGAAAGGAATAGAAATGTTGAAAGCACATAATAGTGTTTGTGACTAGCAATGTTAACATACAGGTATGACAGTGCTTGAAATGGAAAGTCTAGGGTCATGTATATTAGTAGAAGGATATCTAAAAAATGTAACATGTGACTGTATAGCATAGGAAAACCTCATGTGCACTACGAGTATTGGTAATATTGAATATAAAAGACTGTTTTTCTTTGAAGCTGAACAAACGTACATTAATGTTACAATATGTTAGTATTTTGCAAAAATACAACCAAAGCAAACTATGGACAGTAGTGTATAGTAATATATGAATAAGCTTTCTTGAAATGTACAAATAAAACATACTAAGTGAAAGTAACTAGACAAAAGGTACTACCTATTGTTTGACTTCATCTATACAAAACATATATACAAATAAATTACAAAGACAGAAACAGAGTAAAACCTATGTACAGCAAGGGAAGCATACAAAGATTAAGAGGTGATTATTTAGGGATAGAATTTTTTCTTTGATTTATTATTAGTATTATTAAAATAATAAAAATACTCTAATAATGATTGAAGTAATGAATGTACAACTATGTGATTATACCAAATACCATTGACAGTACACTTTGGATCCAATGTAAGCTTTATTAATATGCATCAACAAAATTGATTTTTAAAAAGGTTAAGAACCTAAGCAACTCAAAAATTGGTTTGAAGAAGCACTTCACAGAGGAAGATATATGAATTATACAAAAAGCTCATGAAAATGTGTGCATTACCTTAAATGAGCAAAATGCATATTAAAAGCACCATAATATCAGATGTGCATTACTCAGTCATTGTGCTTGCCTTTGCAGGTTTTACATAGCCCAAGATATGCCCTCAGTGTGGTAAGGCAGGAATGCAGGACACACAGAACAAAAAGTAGAACAGGAAAGCCAAATGCATTGGTTTTTAAACTATTTTTCCCAAAGACTACTTATACAAGAATCCATTAAATGAACTATAAAATGATAGTAAAATATCACTATATATTTCTTTCATACATTTAAGTGTATTATATTTACTTATCATAAAATCAAGCAAATAAACATAAGAAATGATGAGCTAACTCTCTTTTGTATATTTTTATTTTTAAAATGATACTTAAATTACATAAAATGTAACATAAAAAATATAAGTGATTCCCATATGCCCCACTCCCCACACCTTCCACTTTTCCCCACATTTACAACCTCTTTCATTAGTGTGGTATATTCATTGCAATTGAGCACACTTTGGAGCCTCGCCACTAAGTATGGATTATACTTTACTTTGTATTTTACACTCTCTCCCACTCAATTCTGTAGGTTATAACAGGATATATAATGGCCTGTATCTGTCATTGCAATAGAATTCAGGACTGTTCCAAGTCCTGAAAATGCCCCCATATTGCACTTCATTTTCCCTCTACCTGACCTCAGCACCTCCTGTGGCTAATGTCTCCACATCGATGATATAATTTCTTCCATTGCTAGAATCCCAATGCGTCTATTGTAGAATATTAGTAAGTCCACTCTAGTCCATATTTTATTCCCCAATCCTGAGGATCCTGGGATGGTGATGCTCACTCCACCTCTAGTTGAGAGGAGGTTTTGATCCCATTTGGCTGATGGATGGGACTCTCTTGCTTGCAGTTGTAGACTCTCTCGGTTCCTTGGTGTGTTGGTTGTCCATCCTCACCTCCTTGTTAGTTGTCCTGGGTAAGCCAATGAACTGGAAAGGAAGTGTTGCAACTCTGCTGAAGCTCAGGGTCCCACTTACACATGAACAGCCCAGAGATTCAAGTTTCTTGGACATACACCTACCAACTCCATCACCAACTATAGGTTCAAATAGAAGGGACAGAAGAGACATGTGTAGAGCAGTCACAACTGAGTCCAACTCTGTCACACTCAGGAGCACAAACTCAAAAGTAGGGCCCACTAACAAGGCACAAAACTCGAGCTATCTGCCATGATTGTGGGACCTGGTAGTCTCCAAAGCCCTCAGGAGCCCCACTAATTGGGGGTAGTATCTACTTTGGTAGTCTATGAGATCCTGCAGAGATGTGCAAAAGCATTGCCTCTCTGATGATCTCCCAACTCACTTTGAAGTCTCTTAGCCATATAAACTCATTTGTCTTTACCTTTTCCCCCTTTTATTCAATGTCTTTTTCTAGTTGCATCACCAGCCAGTGCTTGAATCTCTCAGTGCCAGGGAGGCTCATCCCAGGAAACATGTCCCACATTGAGGGAAAGGTAACACATTTATATGCTGAGTTTGGCTTAGAGAGAGGCCACATTTGAGCAACATAGATGCTCTCAGGAGGTAACTCTTAGGCACCCTACAACACTAGTCTAAGTTGCAATTTCAAGGGCAAAGTCTCATAAACATAGTCATCAATGCTTATGAGGGCCCTTTAATGGATCATCCGTCTTCACTAGTCATTACCCCTGTACTTGGGGGATTGTTGCTCTTCCACTAGAAAATGTGGCAGAACTCCCTAGGATGGGAATTCAGTAAGAGAAATGAGATACTTCTTAATGGATAAAATTTTAAAACTTCCTAGAAGGGCATGAAAAAAGATCTAAATAAAAACATCCATCATGTCCATTGATATGAATTCTATATTAAAAATAGGTTAATTGTTACAAGTTGCTCTATAAATTGAATAAAGTTCCAACCAAATCTCACCAGGATTTTTAAAATGGATACCTGAAATGGATCTTCAAATCCATTTGGAAGGCCTCAGGCTCAGGACATGCCAAATTAACTGGTACCAGATTTACCCTTTGATTCTGAAAAAAGATGATTAGTCAAAATATATTTAAAGAACTGTTTTCAATCACTGGACAAAACTGTGAGACCAGGAAAGGTAATAAATGTGATGAGTGGTATTACTGACCTGGCCTTCGGTCCTCAAGAATGTCCCATAGGGAGAGAAAACAATAGAATAGCCCATTGGTCTCACTCAGTGAAGGAGACTGAGGGCAGAGTTTGCAGAGGCTGAAGCAATTGGAGTTTACATGTAAAAGTTCCAGAAAGAATGAGGGTTCACAGAAAATGCTCTAGAAATGTGTCTGGGGATACCTTTAGTCTGTGACATATAAGGAAACTCCTTAAGACTGTGCAAAAAAGTACTAGGTACTTGTAAGAGGGAAAGTTCCCAGATTTACACACTGCTAAAAGATATTACAGTTCTGACCAGACAGAGTGGAGAGATCTCACTGAGCATCCACCATTCATTACAAACCCCAGAAGTGAAACAATATAGTATTAGGAATGAACTATGTCTAGAATGAAGATACTCTGTATCTGCCTATCAAATCCTATCAACAAGCCCAGAAAAAAGTGAAGTTGTTCTGCAAATAACTTAACTTTCTCGAAAAAACAGTTGTCAACACATATTAAGAGAAGACAACCTAAATTCAGATATTCAAAATTTAGCATTTATAATGCCCAACTTTCAATACAATTTACTGAGCATGAGAAAAAGGAAATTGCAACATATACCAGCAGAAATACCAATCAATAGACCAAGCAACGGCAGACAAGGTAGAATTAACAGAGAACTTTCAAATGGCTATTTAAAAACGTGCTAAAGGATATAAAAGAATACATGAACATAATGAAAAGAAAAATAGAAGATATAAAGTAAACATTGAAAATTCTAAAGTTAAGAAATACAATATCAGAAATGAAAGCCTGTATCTTACAGCAAATGAGTCACTAAAGAAAAGAATAGTGAACTTGAAGACATAGAAATATAAGATATGAATTTCTAACACCAATCTCCTTAATTGACTGTAGACATCACCATCTGTAGATGTAATCAACTGACTATAAATGCAAATCCATCTATGAAATACCCTGACAGTAACCATCTGGCCATATCTCACTTGACCAAACAATTTCTCACAATAACCTAGGCAAAATGACATGTGAAAGTAAACATCACAGTGTACCCCTTGTAAATTTGGCAGCCTTACACACCTTAAACCATATTTACCTCCAAATAAAAACCATAACACCATCTTACTTCCACCTGACATAATAAAACTGTCCTACATGCAAATGAAAACACTACCCCTTTCTCCAGAAAAGGATGTAAGTCCTTAGGTAATATTCACTCTTATCCTTGAGAGCCTGTAACTTAAACACTATGACATGAAGTTAGTACAACTTGTTATATAATAAGTGGATAAGATAGGGAAGGAAACAGTGATAATTGCTTTATGTATGTATATAGAAACATTTTTTGGAAAATAAGGAAGAAATATTCTTAAACATAATCTTCATTTCTATAATGGTCACATGGTCACAGCTGGTATTTATAGCTCCCTTCTTTCACTCACTACCCATTTCATATTCCCTTTAAACACTCAGCAAACACCTCAGCTGGACATGGTTCTTTGTTTGGGCAACCAAAATCTTCATTCCTGAAAGGTCTTGGTCATCAATAGTCCTGCCTGTAAGGGTTCCTGTAGTTTTCCATTGACTTTAATGAAATGGCATGACAGTACTAAGAGATGCCCTAAGGGGTCTCTTGTCACAAGGCACACTCTTCTTTATCTCCATTCATCTTGATTACCAAGGTGACAGTAGCAGTCCACTCTCCCCTTGGAAATCAAGATAAACTTCCCTGCTTAATATGGTAACTCTGTTCACTGCTTGATGATTCAGAGGTATGAGCCCATATCAAATCCAGACCCATTCAACAATATGTTCCTTCTTCCATTATTCCACATCCTTAATATCTATCCCCATACGTATTCCCCTGTTTTTTTTTTCTCTATAAAAGAAAATTGGAAAAATCATTTAGTTCTTTCAGAGCATAATGAACCTCTTCGTGGGTCACAATATGTCCCTGACCTTTATGGGTCTCTTGGGGCTTCAATCTAGTTATAGGTTTGGGATTGAAGATGGATGGGGTGGGTCATAAAAGAAATCATTGATGTCTTGCAAGTCAACTACTTTGGAAGATGCCATTACTTTTATTTGGCAAAATAGAGTTTTGGCACACAGAGGTTGGATTGCTGGTTCCTCAGGAGAGACCAGGAAAGGTTTATATGGCAAAGAAAACTCAATAGAATTTAAGGGGTCAAGGACCTCACCATCATCCAGATCAGCATACATGTCCCCATTCCAATTTTCTGGGTCCCATTCCTTCCTAATAAATGCCTTCCCTTTAAAAGCAGACAACCTGCAATTCATTTGCATTTTATTCTCATCTCTTTGCATGATAAGATTCTTCATCTTGTTTTCAAAACTCTCAACTCTGTGGTTAAAAGAAATAATTTTTTTCAGGGCACAAATTAGAAACTTTCATGTCACTCATGAGGAAAGTTTGTGGGGGTATTGAAGCATTGAGTTCATCCTTTTTTTAAAAACTTTGGCTAACATATTTAAGAAGAACCAGTCAACATCATAGATTATTTTAAATTTTAAGATCCATCAATCAAATGAATTTTATTACCTGCTTTATCAGAGAAATATCTCAGTTCTGAGCTTGCACATGTAACTAAATTAATATTCCTATAATAAATAGATGAGAAAATATCCCAAAATAGATGGAGGTAACATATGATGTTGTGTTATAGCACATATAATACAAGATGACTGTCTGATATAAGATTTTCAGAGACACTTGAAAACTCATTTTAGAACAAACCATTTATTTTTCATACTAATATGAATTACTATGCATTTATGTACAAACACACATATATAAAACAAAATTGTCTAGTGTTGAATAGCTGTTTGTGCATAAAGTGGTTACAAATTGATTAATGAATTTAATTTTGTAATTAATTTGACCATGTTGGTGTTCAAAAAAAATTAGTGCAATTGTAGACTCCATAGAGTCAGATATTCAAGCATACACTTAAAAAAAAAAAAACCCTCCTCAACATCACAGGCATTGTACAGCAAGAGTAAATGCACTCTGGTGTAATTCATTTTCCATAAGCAGACTTGACAACACTCAGCTTACTTTTAAAATGGTTTTTTTGAAAGAAATATATAATGAAATGCATATTTGCTTAAAGCCTTTTAAAATTACATCAAGCAACATTAAAACCTATTCACTGAGAAGAGCCCATTGAATTTAATTCTGGTTTTGACATGCCTAGTTGACCACTCAGAATATTGCCTTGTGTGGAATGAATGTGTATGTGGTTGATGTGAAGACCGAAAGACAGTACACATCTCCATCTCCATCTGCAAGGACTACAATTTAGATCCAGTCCTCTGATTGCTATGTTATGTAAATAGATACCTTTCAAAATATCTTCATGCCTTAAAATGATCTATAATAAACTGTTCCCCAAGAATAATAATGGTTATTATTCCTAAATTGAAATACATGAATCATCCAGAAAAGAATTCTTGCAAAATATATAAACAAGTGTAACTGCATATTCTGTAAATATATTTAATGTTTCTAGAGCAGATGCCAGTGATGAGCTGCTGTATTTCAGTGTTTTGGCAAAAATAGTAGAAATTTAAAAAGAAAATCTTCTGAGCGTCCCCACTGCCTTCATTAGTTGGCTTTAAAATGTATAATAAAATGGAAGACAATATCTTCTCATGAATACATGGAATCAATATGGAAAAATAAACTATACAGTGGACAAGATTAGAGAACACCAGAGTGCATCAGAGTGGTCACCAGAGTTAAATATCTTTCAGTATTAAAGAAGGGAAGCACTCTATTCACACACTTATAGTAAGTGTGTTTCAACTAAAGATGCAGTTCTCTCTCACTCCTGGAAAGAATTAATTGGTAATGGTACTGCTTCTCAGCAGTGCAAAATATCCTGAGAAATTATTTAGGTTATAACAAAAGTCAGGGCACTCATCACTAAGTTTTTTCACAAAGCAGAGTTGTTAGATATCATAAATAAATTAATTTAAAAGACAGATAAACTATTATGTTGAACACAAAAGGGGGATGTGATCCAGACATTGTTAATTCTTCCACTGGCTAATATAAGGGAAAAAAAGATTGCATTAAGTGTCTATTTATAACTTGCTAGTTAACTATGGCCCATAATATACAAGGAGGTAATTTGTAGTTCAAGATTTTCATCACTTTTTCCCAAAACTAGGTTAACAGAATTCTAAATTTTACACTGAAATATACAACCTCAATTTTCAAAAGACCCTCCTCCTGGAAAAGTGATATTCAATTTTTTGTGCAATCTTGATGCAGAGCCCAAACAGTTCCTATAAAGACAGTGTATCTTTGAATCAATTAGCACTGAAATTTCATTTTTTTTAGCTGCATTCTAGTAGCTTGGCCAAGTTATCTAGTAATTCTATTAGTTCAAATATTTTTCCATCAAGAATTTCTAAAAATGTCTTCAGGTTATTGAGGAAAGCTTTTTGTTCATTCTGATTTTCTCCAGAAGGTGGTCTATGTCAGACAGTTGTCCCTCCAGGTCTTTATTCTAAATTTCTACTACCTGTAGTTTCTGAATCAGAGACCCTTTGTTCTTGTAATTCTCTGGCTTAATCAATTTCTTGTTTTAGTCTTTCTATTTCCTTTTCCTTTCCTTTCAGTGTCTCTTCCAGTTCTTGTACTGTCTGATTTAATTCTGTCCTATGGGTATGCACATCATTTGCTTTATTACTAACACATTCAAGCTCAGTCACAAGCTTATGCAGACTTTAGGCTTCCTCTTGATTGGCAGCAAGTTGCTGTTTCCATAGTTTCACATTGACAGTGGACCCCAACAAAACTGCAGTGAGTTTGAAATTATTTCTTTTAATGGTAGCTAGTTCAGCCTCCCAATTTTTGCTGGTTACTGAACTATGTGAAAATGGAAATGCATTCTGAGTTGGTTTAGCCCTTAGCTCTGAGTTATGTGTCAGGTCAGGCATTCTTTCATCATCTGTCCCATTGATACTTTCTGGCATTAAAGGAGACTGAAGATACCCTCATGCTGATTCCTGTGTAAGTGTAATGGTAAGTTCCATAATTTTTGTGTGATTTTTCTCTAGTAATAGAGCAGCTTCTTTAAACACCTGAAACTTTTGTGCAAATTTTGAGAAATGATGCTCAAAGGAGAATCCCAATTCACAAACAGTGTTGATCTGGCTGTCTGCCCATTGTCTAAATTTCTGAGATGTTTTAGTAAATGTGATGTTTGGTGTGATGGTGTTATTTATTATTGCCTTTGAGTCATATAAACTGATTATCCTATATACATTTCTTATGTTGTCATAGAAATAAGTCACAGTAACTGCATGCTTGTTTTTGGGTACCCAGTTCTTCTTTGTATTTGGGTCTATCTGGAAGACATGAGCTGGAGTGCTGAAGATGGGTTGTTCCCCCATTTTGCCTAAAGGAAACTTGCTCTGAAGTTTCTGCTTCTACTCCAAGAAATGATTTCCAAAGAATTTCTACATCTGCTATTTCACAGTTGGTCACCCCTCCCCCCAACTGCCCTCTCCCTGGCCCAGGATCCTTTTCTGGAGGCATTTTAATGGTTTTATTTCAATAAGTTTCCTTAGATGAAATGACTTCTCTCTTGTAAATAACCAAGTGTTCAAAGAAACTCAAGTGGCATTGGCTTATTAGAGTTAAAATGCTTCAAGGAGGAGATAGTGGTCAATTCTATTCTACAAATTGGTCTACATTTAGGCAAATGCAGAATCCAGCATCATGGAGTCCAAAGAAAAATGAGTTCGCTGGTCATTTCACTCATGTCCTTCTCAACACTCTGGAAGAGTCAAGTAACTCAGCCTTTCAGAGCTACTAAGGCTATTGGTTCAAATATTTCCAAACCAAGTCCCTGGGAATGGAGCCTGAACCCAATGTGATGCTCACTTTAAAGATATCTACATGAAAAGCAAAATTCCCCCAAAACAGCAATGCCACTGCTTCTCTGCGCTCACTTTACAAAAAATGTAAAGAGAAAAAAATCTACCTGACATGCAAATCTGGCAGCTTGTGACATACATGACATTCCACATTGGAATCTGTCTTTTTAATTTTTCCACCTCGTAAGACTAGAAGCAAAGAGGAGGAGGGAAGAGGAAGAGAAGGCTGGATATGTCAATTTATTCTGCCAAGGAGAATAAATGGAGCCAATTCCAGGCTGGCAGGAGGCTGGGGGAGCAGCTCATGTGGGTAGCAGGGACAGGGGTCCCGATCCCGGCTTCCTCAGTCCCTTCCTGACCCGGCCACCAAATACAATGAAGCCAGGCTCATGCCTGATTCACGGCTGCCCTCTCTTGTGAGCACAGCAGGTCTAGGCTCCATGGACTGAGAATGAATGAATGAGAAATCCAAGCGAGTCCCACGCTTCCACCAGCACTGGGTTCCCAGCACCTGGGAGAATATATACATACACACACAAATAGATGTATTGTCAGTTCTGTTTCTCTGGAAATCACTGACTTATACAGATTTTGATACCAAGAATTGTATCTGAGTTGGTTCTGGAGTTTTGGGAATTAGTTCTCAAATCTGATTAGGTTTAAAGGCAATAATGACCATATTTAATGATCAAGAGGGCATTGATTGTTCTCGGTATGAATTGGCAATAGAGATACGCATTTGAGTAGGAGATATTTTATGTATCTCTATTGCCAACACCTACAAACATATATTTATAAAGAGATTTATTATAGGTATTGTCTCAAGTGACCATGGAGATTTGCAAGTATGAATTCCATGTGGTATGCCACAAGTTGGAAGCTCTGATGAAGATGAAGTTGAATTCCCAAGGAGAAGATTGCTGGCTGAAGTTGAGATAGAAATTTTCCTTTCTGGCATCTGAAATATTCAATTCTCAGTTTAAGATGACCAAATGATTGAAATAGAAGACTTCCTTCATTGCTAATACACTCTCTTTTATAGATGTAACCAGACATAGATGTAATCACCTGAACATAAATGCAAATCCATCTTTGAAATACTCTCACAGTCAACCACAGGTCAGAGCTTGCTTGACCAAACAACTGGGCACCATAACCCAGCCAAATTGATACATGAACACTCATAAAAGAAGGAGATAATCTGAAAAGGTTTATATTTATTAAAGAAACAAAACCAAGAATTAATACCCTTCCAAAACAGAAAGCACCATGTCCACATGATTTTCCTGTTGAATTCTACCAAATAATTAAAGAAGCAATAATAGCAATCCTTACAATCTCTTCCAGGAAAAAAAAAACAGGTTAAAAATTTCCTATCTCATTCTATGAGCTGAGAATTACACCAATTCAAAATGCAAATATTATTAAGCAGGAAAATTACTGATTATATTTTCCATAAGCATAGATGCAAAAAATCCTCAACAATATATTTACAAATCTAATCCAACAATACATAAATATAATTATAAACCACAACTAATGGTATTTATTCTCAGATAATGAAGACTGACTCAATATTCAAAAATCAATTAATGCAATCTAATGCATCAATAAGCTAAAGAAGAACAATCATATGTTCATCTATAGAAACAGAAACAGAATTTAACAAAAAAAATGAATAGTGTTGAACACAATCAGCACACTGGGAATAGAAGGTAAATTCCTTAACTTGATAATAGTCATCTACAGATAACCTAGAAATAACATACATATTGGGGAGAAATTAGATGTTTTCATCCAGAGGCCGGAACAATAAAGTGTGACCCATCTCACCACTCCTATTCAGTATTGTATGGAAATCCTACCAAAATATAAGAAAAGAAAATGAAACAACCAATATATAGATTATGAAGGGAGAAATAAAATAGTTTTTATTCACAAGTGATAAAATTGTCAATGTAGAAAACCCCAAAGAATTGATTAAAAACACTCCAGAAATTAGTAAGAGTTTATAGCAAGTTTGCAGGATATAAACCTCATAAGCAAAAGTCAGTTGATTTCCTATATACCAGAAATGAACAATTGGTATTTAAAATTAAAAACTTGGAGATCTCCGGGGACTGCCGACTGTGGATGCGGTCCTGCCAGAGGGTCTGTGCTGTGGGCGGGCGGAGTGGGAGCCTTGGGTCGTATAGCAGCGGGCGGATCCACGGCGTGGAGTGATCGGTGGAGATTC